>CM040242.1:73435209-73568394 GCA_022545495.1 Chrysanthemum lavandulifolium | reverse complement strand
TTCGACAAAGAAAAAACATATTATGAACTGAACTTGTTTTGGTATATGCCGCAGGAGCGTGTGAAAATATCCATCACTAATGCGAATAAAATTGCTATCAGGTTAAGTCAATGAGTATTTCCTGCTCGTGTATTAAAGGTCTTATAAGTTGATTTTATTGCATTGGTTGATATTTAGTAGACTGCTTGAATGAGTGATAGATTGACCCAATTATCATTTTCAGTTTCATATTGGTGTTGTGTAATTCCCTTTATAAAGAACTGGGTTTTCATTCCAGCTCAAAAGCACCAAAAGCCAATTAGTTTTTCTTTCCAACTCTAAATGATGTTATATTTTTGTATTATTTCATTTTATGTGGTTTTCCCTTCCTTACAGTCGGGTTTATCATGGGGTAGGGGTAGGATCTGTCTACATTCTACCTCCCCAATTAGCCCGCCCCGGCGGGATTGGGTATGTTGTTGTCACTTTACGCGGGTTTCAAATCTAGGTGGTCACGGTTGATATTGTTTCATATTTCTTGTTGGACATAAAATCCATTTTTAAGTTGATTGAAAATCTTAAAAGATGATGAATGACCATAAATCTTGATTTTGAAATATGGAGATTCAACTTCAAAATTTCCACCCTCAAACTATAATCATCTATTTTTAATACAAAAGTTTCATGTATTTAAACTTGTGGTCTTTGTTTTCACACCAAAAGTTCCATGAAATTCCCATGGAATCTTATGGTGGGTCATGATTACAACAAAAGATCTGAATATTTAACTGGCAATGTACGTTAAGAAAAAGAGACTCGCACCCATAAAAGTTCTAGGCAATTACCCTTTCCGACACGTTTTTATGATGGTAGAGAGCAGATACTAAAGTCGACTTGCATGTGTCTTGACTCGACTCTTTGATAAAGAACTTACTTGGTAATCTTGGATGTGAATTTCGAGGCGGTTTTGGTGGTATGGTATGTATGTCCTCATATAGTTTGTCATGAGATCATATATCATGTACAATTGAACATGTTTAACTTTATTTAAGTATCCAATAATAGTATTTTATCTTGTTTGCCCAGAGTAAACGATACATAAGTTTCTTATTGTGTTGGTGGTTAGATATTGCCTACTTGTAATTAGTACTTCAGATTATTAATAGAGTTAATTACATAAATGGTCATTTTGGTTTGATGGTTTTTTCACTTTCAGTCACTAAAGTTTTTGTTTGACGGCTGAAATATCGTTTGCAGATACGTTACTTGATCCCGTCCATATTCAAATAAATGACCAAAAGTCCTTGTCATCTTCTTTTCAAATCTTTGACAATTAAGTAACGGTTGTTAGTCCTTTATACTAACGGTCGTTAATCCTTTATACGCTTTCATCCGTATTACACGCTTTGTCTGCTTTTACATCGCCGTCCGCTTCACCTGTCATCCGCTTTTACACGTTTTCGTTCGCTTTACACGTCGTCCAGATTACACGTCGTCCAGATTTACACTTCATAAGAATACCAGGCGTCCTTTCTTTTCTGGTTCAACCGGGAACCGAAGTAGCCACCGGTCTGACGAGCCACCAAGAACCACCCTATATTTTGCGTAATTTGAGCTTTGTTATTCATTGCACTAAGATATTGCACAAGTTTAGTGCTTAGAGCATCCAATATGGTGTTTCAAAAATAGGTCTAAAATCTTTTGAAGATGTCCAAGAATTTTTGCACCATAGTCCAAGAAACCATTTCATGTCTATGTGGCATGGATAGGTCTAGGATTTTGAAGAGGTCTAAAATTTATGTATTTTGATAGTGTTGAGAGTGTTTTATGATATGAAAAAGTTTATAAATAGGTTTATCTATAGTGAAAATAGGTTTATGATTTGAAAAAAATTATAAATTAATAGAGTTTTAAATGTATAAACCTTTTATAGGTTCATCATTGTAAATGCCCTTACATTTGAGAGGTATTGCGGTACTTTATGCATTATTTTAGTGCAAAAACTACAAATAGTGCAAACATTGGAGATCTTAATGATTCAAACAATAGGAATAATTAATATTTTTGTATATTTAATAGGAAAATTAAAAGTTCAGTGCATACAAGTGACAAGTCTTTTGCATTTTCAGATGATTATCCCAAATATAAAATGTCATCCGGTTTTGTAAAGCGGTTGAACCGGTCGAACTAGTCGAATCGAAAACCGGTAAGGTGGCTGATTAGATTTTGAAAACATTGAGATTAACTCATACTTCGTAAATGAGTACATCGGTCCAAACTAAAATCTTATGGACACGCAAGACAATACGCTCAAAAAACAAATATCATTAATTTTTTTTCTTTCTTTCTGTTTTTTGTTTTTTTGAGAAACTGAAAGTCAAGTGTACCTCATCTTTAAACCGAGTTCTCAAAAGATCCTTAAACTTTTGAAGAATTGCTTTGTTGACTTTGGCTGACCGATACTCTCCAATACATTTCTCCAAAACAATTTGAGGGAGGATCGGCCTGCCAAGGTCAACAAAGCAATTCTTCAAAAGTTTAAACTAAGTTTTGTTGAATTTGGTAGTAGGCCGATTTTTTTTTCATCGGATTTCTCCAAAACAATCATCATGGCACCACTCTTTATCATCACATGATCCTTTCAATGCAATTATAAAAACCTCACTTGATAGTAAAGTTAAATATGGTTCATTCTGATTTTGTGCTTCAAGGGATAGACTGAGAGCATCTGTGTTAAGCTCATTAGTTAAACTTAGTTTTCACTGAACCACTGCTATCTCATCCATTTTCTCGCTAAAACATTCACTGAAATCATTTAGTTTGTTAAGTTGTGAGTTGATGTGTTTTGTTAATGAAGGTTGCTAATTATATAGAAACTTAGAAATTAAAATATACTTGATGTAAAATAAGACAAAGACATATCATCATTTCATGGAAATTGAGGAAGGTGTGGGTTGCAGTTTGAACACTAACTTATTCCTAGTTACACCCTTATTTCAATTTTAAATTTATTATTCTTATCTTTAACTAAACAATCTACAAAACGTAAGCATTGGATTCGGTCCTAATATCAGTCTAAGTTCTTATCTTCACATTAATTTGCTTGTAAACTTGCACAAAGTTTCCATTACTCCATAGTCACTGTCGGATGACAGAAGATTTAAAGTGAAGTTATATTTGTCTTGCTTAGGAAATTGCATGGCAAAAGAGGAGAAATGTTCATCGTCAGAGTGGCCTAATATAGTTTATTGGCAAATATTTTATAAAGGCATACTTGCCATCATTTTTTTTTTTTTGGTATCGAACATTTTTTTTCCTTCTTATACGGGTACTAATCTTTCAAATTCAGTCTTTTTGAGGTACTTTGTGACATTTTTGCCCTTCAAATTATTAAAACTCATATTAGCTGAGAGGGGCAAAAATGTCACAAAATACCCCAAGAAGACCGAATTTAAAAGATTGGTACTCGTCAGTGGCGGAGCTAGAAAAAATTTCTTGAGAGTGTCTAAACAATTTTTTTCCTGAAGAACATTAGATGGGAGGCCGAGCTCGAAAAAATAAAATTTTAACACATGAAATCGGAAAGAAATACACTAACGGGCTTAGGCCTAAGGGGCCCGGGACCTTTCCCGATCCCTTAATAGCTCCGCCCATGGTACTCGTATAAAAAAAAATTGTTCGATACAAAAAAAAGAAAAAAGAAAAAAGAAAAAAGAAAAAAAAAAGGATGACGAGTATGATACCATTATAAAACATTTGCCCTAGCTTATTTAAAAGGTGTAGAATCTTGGTTTTTATAATTTTTAGTAGACTTTCTCATATAGTTGCCAACTTGTAATGAGAATATGTATTTGGTTGAAAACTTGGAACTCTTCAAACTTCTCTTAAGGGGGTCATTGATTTTAGAGTAAAATACACCGTTCGTCCTTAATCTTATACACACGCATTACGTTGAACCAAAACTAAGCATTTTCATCGTCGGTGGTCCAAAACAGTGTTTTTATAGTCTAAACAGTCCTCGACAGACCAAAGTCAATATTACTTTTTCGATTCGACATCGAGGGTATAATGCACCATTTACATTACGACACGCTTGTTAAATCTAACCCCACCTCAGGATTTCATGTTTATGTCTTTCTTGTTTATATCTTTCATGTTTATATCGTTTATGTTTATGTATTTGAAGCTAGTATGGCTATTGAAAGATTTCCAGACGAGATCTCACATTTAAACATGTTTATGTCGTTTAATAAATTAAACGACATAAACATGTTTAAATTAATGAGATCTACGTCAAGGAAATCTTTTCAGTAGCCATACTAGCTTCAAATACATAAACATAAACGACATAAACATGAAAGACATAAACAAGAAAGACATAAACATGAAATCACAAAGGTTGGGTTAGATTTAATTAAGACATGTTATAATTATGAATGGTCTATTATACCCTCAATGTACAACCAGAAAAGTAACGTTGACTTTGGCAATCCTGGTCAAGGGACTTGTTTAGACTATAAAAACACTTTTTTGGACCACCGGCGATGAAAATGCCTAGTTTTGGGTTAATGTGACGCGTGCGTACAAAATTAGGGACGAACGGTGTATTTTACTCTTGATTTTATTTTAAAGAGTAAATTACACCGTTCGTCCTTGTGGTTTGCGTTGACCGCAGGGTTTCGTCCTTTGACCAAAAAAGTTGCACCGTTCGTCCTTAAGTGTGAAAACGTTATGCGCCATTAGTCCCTCCCTCTAACGGAGCCCACTAACCTGAGGGTATAATCGTCATTTCAACACCATAAGGACGAACGGTGCAAGGACGAACGTTGTACTTTACACTATCATTCATCACTTTAACAACAAACATAACAAACTCAAATTTGTATCTCCTCATCTAAAACTCATGGATCTTATTCATACAATAAAACTCCACATACCTAACAAGAACAACCCCTACCTTCAATCTTACATCTAAAATTTCACATCAACTTCATCACCACCACCATACGGCTGCCACCTTCATGAAACCCGAATCTATATATCTATAGATCTACAAGTGAGTAAATTACAAGTGGGTGTTAGACCTGACAACTTAATCCGATCAACCTAATCCTCGCTCTTTTCTCTCCCACAACACAATGGTCACCACCACCCAAAGTTTGGTCACTGCCACACCACTAACACAAAACAATCTTTAAAGATCTACAAAGAACAACACATCATTGATCTTCACAGAAACCCATATCAAGAACCTAATTTTTTTTTTAAACCGAGAAGAAAAAAAAACAAGTTTTGAGATCCTTCATATTTGGAGCTGTTTAACAACATGACAAAGAGAAAACCAAGCACACGCGGGTTCACTCGGGTTTGAAGTTAACCGAAAACGAAGGAAATAAGCACTTTCAATCCATAAGCCAACCTAGTTTTTATTTTATTCATTATTTAGCCACATATTAACAACAACAACAACAACAAACTTTCATCCACCGAATTCTAATATATACATCTTGGTATCTTGAATAGAAATAACTCAAAACCCAAATATAAAAACCGATTAACTTAAACCAAGTTTTACAGCTTGTGAACTAAATCAGAATAGCAAATTTAATAACGAGTAAATCTCAAAAATTACATGGTAGAGAAAATTAACGAGACCTTATCAAGGAATAGGAGTGATATCGATGAAAGTGAAGACCAGGAACATGTATCCAGATTCCAATCGCGACCCAGTCGGCTCCAAATGAAAACCCAACATCCAAATCCAAAAGCCAACCAAGACCCTTTACCCAAAACTTGTTTGGTAAGGTTAAGAAGTGTGATGGATGTGGGTTCCTTGTGGTTTGGCAACGATTAAAAATGGGAGAAGTAGGGTATCTTTGACCGATCTTTCTTGATAGGGAACTTGTTGTCACAATTCTCGATTTCCGGTCATTTCTTAAATTAAATATGCATCATGTTAGTTCATTCATGATTTTTACATTTCACATTAAACGCGTAAATTTTATATTAAATAAACGTTATCGCGTGAGTTATTATTTTTAAGCATTTAATCCATTACTTTCAAAAATTATTCCGATATATTTTTATACTCATATTAAGATAATAAAAATAATATTATGAGTTTACCCGGTGTTTTAAATTTATTTTGTATATAAATTGTTAAAGTTATATTATTACGACGTTTTTCTTAAAAACTACACGAAAATTTTTATATCACTCAAAGTTTACAAGAAATGTATTTTTACAATTTTTATAACTACAATATACCTTACTTTGATCCCCTAAAACTTATTTTAATCCATATGACTTTAACTTCACATCTATGTACAAGTTACATTTTCCCACAATTATAACATTTACTTACACAATATATTTATACATTATAAATGAAAAAAAAAAAAAAAAAAATCATATTGAGAGATTCATCCCCCCAAATCCGCCCTATGGGAGGGTGAAGTCATTTATTGATTGGTAACTATTTTTCCACAAAACTAGATCTATACTCAAAATTTTTTCACACTTCACTTCACTCATTCTCATAATTCACCTAGTCAAGTAAAAACTTTCCTCTCTTTTGTTCCTCTCTCTAGAACCGGCCATAGAAGCTTTTTACAAAGGATCATCAAAAATTTTGCAAGCACAAGTAATTACAATCTAGTATACACTCTTGTTTAGGTTTTGAAATAAAAACCTAGAGTGTTTAAGTTAAACCTTGTTCCTTGCACCTCATCATATTAATTTGTAAGCATATCATTTATATTTTTCATATCTCCTTTTCATTTCATAAGTATCTCTTCATTTTTGGAGCAAGCATGCATGATTTGTGTTGTTTATACCATTTTTACATGATTTTTAGAATATATATATATAAGGTCATCCTATAATTATCCCCTTGGTATACTTTGGTCTTGATGATATTTAGGAACCCATGACACCCTAAGAAGGTGTATGGTAGGATTAGATTAGCTTTGGAGTTGATTTGAAGGGATTAGAATAGGTTTGGTACGAGAAAACTATTTTCGATAAGTATAAATGTGTTCTGTCCTTGTTTTGATTTTCTGGAAAATCCGACAGTAGGCACGACTTTTGGCCTTGATATTTAGAAAATATACTTTAAAACGAATCCGTGACCGCTTGAACGGATTAAAACGGAGTTATAACGAAGAAGTTATGAATTTTTCAAGTTGACGATTTAAATTTATATTTTCGTAAAATTTCAAAGATACTATTTTTACTTTATTCGAGTCAAAACGAGCCTTAAGCTTTACAAATTATTTCGACTTATCAAAAATATATTAGTATACTTTGATACGAAGCTAAGGACGATTATACGTGAAAACGGATTTGAAACGACAAAGATATGCACGTTTCATAAAATTTGCCGTAACTATTATTTTCCTCAAAACTATATTATTTTACGAGACAAGTGTTACGGTAACTAAAACGACCATGTTGGAGGCTGTTTTAACTATGATGTGGAACTTTTTGAACGAAATGTCTTCTAGAAAATCAAGATCACCGAAGCATATTTTTCAAAACAACCAACCGCTTGTATAGCGGAGTTGTAATAAATTATTTATGGTCGTCTAAACTTGGCCGAAACTCACTTTTACACAACAATTAGACAAAATCATCATCTTTAACCCTTATTATCTTTATGTTCGAGACCTTTATGACGAAAACTCCCGAATCGAAACTTCTAGATTTCGATACAAACTTTCCAAAACCGTCGAGTTCGTTTCCTAACGATCGACGACACTATTTTACGACTAGTTTTTCAAAGCTATTTTGTTACTTTCATGAAATTTCCGACGACATTGTTTTGCGATTTAAAAGTGATAATTTCACCATAAATCATTATAAAACCATTGTAGGATGACATTTTGACGTAAATACTTGTAAAGTAATTTTGAATGGTCAAGACGTCAAAAGAGTATTCTTCGACGATAAGTATTATTTTCAAAACTCGCAAATGGTATAAATAACATACGAAATGCATGCATAACATTACATTGCAACTCATTGCATATCATATCATTCATAATAGGTCAGTTTCGGGATTCACGCTACATTTCGGTGTAACCACTTTTGTCATCGCATCTACTCATCAAGTGAGTAATCACATCCCCTTTTTACCGTTTTTACTATATTTTGGGGCGAAATGCATGAACCATTCTTGAACTAAATTGAACACTACTTTTATTAATTAGTTTGACTAGAACTTGTGAACTCGAATCAATCCTTGAAATAAATTACGGAATTATGACTTATTTGAGCTTATTGAACCGTACGTGTTATGACCTTGTCCCAAAGTCTCCCATGTTCGGAGCATCACTATAAAGACTCCTATGTTCGGAGTATATCTTTGGGAAGAGGCACCCAGGATATCTTTGGGAAGAGGCACCCAAGATATCTTTGGGAAGAGGCACCCAAGATATTGGGAAGAGGCACCCAACATAACTTTGGGTAGTGGCACCCAACTTAATTTGGTTTCATCGGTAGCATACCGAATTATTATATTCGTGGTACTATATTGTGAACTATTATGACCGCTTATACTTGACTACTTCATACGCTATATATTGTGCAATGGGTTGTGAATACACAGTTGCAAGTTTTGTATGGGCGGAACTTGAACCGAGTGGATTTACAATGCCTTTGCTTTGTGGACTATTTTCGCTGACCGAAAGCTTTGAATATATATTACGAGTTATCTTATTTTGCTAAACATGTTTACTCACCAACTATTTTCATAGTTGACCCGCTTTTCTCTCATGCATTTCGTGTGATCGTTAGTAAGCTTTTTTCTACTGTGTCTTGCATAATGAAGTTTTCACTTGTCACTACAAATCATTATGTAATAGAACGCAATATTTTGGGAACTAAACTTTGTAATATATTTGCCGATGACGGCTAAACTAGTATTGTAATGGCGTATCATTTCTTTTTAATCTTAACGTTGGTATGTTCTATTATCTTGTGCTTATGTTCCCTTCCGTTACACCTCGTATTTCCGCCTCCGGCGAGGGTGTGACACTTGTGATGGGGCTTAAATAATCAAGGATCTCTTTCTTTTGATGATCTCTAGATGATCTTGCGACTTCCTTCAATCTCTAGGAGGTTTTCTGTTGCGTTGACCTTGGGGAAGATGCAAATGAAGGCGACAACTCTCTGATAAGGAATAAAGGCTATGGCCTTTGGTTCACCTTTTGGAGATGGAGATGATACATCAGTATCATGCTTTTGATGGGTGGAGAAAACGAGGAAGAGATAGAGAGAGAGGAACGAAATAAAAGAAAGTATAGAAATCGAATGTGTGTGGGGAGTGGACGGTTGGAGAGAAAGTATATAAATCTGAGGGTATAATCGTCATTTTAACAAGATTTAACGACCGTTAGTGGGCTCCGTTAGAGGGAGGGACTAATGGCGCATAACGTTTTCACACTTAAGGACGAACGGTGCAACTTTTTTGGTCAAAGGACGAAACCCTGCGGTCAACGCAAACCACAAGGACGAACGGTGTAATTTACTCTATTTTAAATGATGTCATTATAGTTTTTTTATTTTACACTCTAATTACGGGGGTTTTAAATCTAGGTGGTCAGGGTTGATATTGTTTCATATATCTTGTTGGACATAAAATCCCTTTTTTAATTGATTAATAATCTTAAAAGATGATGATGAATGACCATAAATCTTGATTTTTGAACTTTGGAGACTTTAACTTAAAATTTTCCAGCGTCAAACTATAATCATCATTTTATAAGAGCACTCCCAATAGTAACGCCATAACGGCGTTATAGCACAAAAAACGGCGTTATGGCCGTTATCCTTGTTGTGACCTCGGCGTTAAAGAGAAGAAAGGAAGCCCGCGTTGCTTTGGCAACGGGCGTTATAGGGGAGGCGCAAAAAAAAAAAAAAAAAAAAATTCAAAAATTTTACACTTTCTACCCTTAAACGGCTACTAGCCGTTATTTTTAAAAAAAAATTTCAAAAAACACCCTAAACGGCTACTAGCCGTTATTTTTCAAAAAAAATTTCAAAAACTTTTTTTTACCACTATAAATACCCAATTAAAACACCATTTCTTTTCACACTTCCACTACTAAATCCTCTTCATTCTCTCAATCTTTCAACTTCTATTAACTGCAAAAAAAACAATGTCGGGAGGCAACGACGATACTTTCTACAATCTTCTTGCTAGTGGGTGGAATCCTCAAACCCGAGTTCATCATCTAACCCGAACGCGGGTTCATCTTCAATCCCCAACCCACTAGGCTTATCGAGCCAAGAAATGTATCAACAACATCAAGCATTTCAGATTGGCAACAACAAAACCAACAAAACACCTTAAACTCTAACTTTCAAAACCTACAATTCACACAACAATCACAACAATCACAAACCGAAACACATGATGTTGCCGACACACCCACGCCTCCTCCAAAAAGGAAAAGGTCGATTGCTTAAAATCAAAGAAATCCAAAGACCCCGAGCCCGAACCAGTTGATTCTGATGAAGGCGAAGTTGTTGTTAACTCACGTTGGACTCCAGCAGAGGAAGCATTACTTGCAACATGTTACAAGCCAAACAAACGAGGATTTGTTTGGTCAAGATGACCAACAGGATCAGCTTTTGGTCTCGAAGACGCTTGGGAGGTTTTGCGTCATTATAAGAAATGGAACACGCCGGAACGGCGAAGTCCCAAGCCAAACAAACGAGGATTTGTTTGGTCAAGATGAACAACCTCGCCCCATGGGAAAGAAACGTGCTACCAAGAAAGCAAGATCCGAGACTACAACAAGTACTGGGGGAACAAGCACTTTGGAGGAACGAGCTCGTCGACTTTATTTCACCGAAACTATGGCAAACGAAGTTTCAGATGAAACGAGAAGTCTCCAAGCGCGTCGGGCCGCAGCAGAAAAAGATCCGACAATAACCCGGTTGGAAGAAATAAAGTTTTGATGACGCCATCATGGGCAAGATCCAATGGTCGTGCGGTGGATCAATGACGAAAAAGATCGAATCATCGCAAAATATAACTTGAAACCTCGTCAAGAGATCGTATTCTCGCCATTTCCTTTAATTTGTTGTAACGTTTATTTCGTTGTATGGTTTTTTTTTATTTCGTTGTATTTTTTTTATTTCGTTGTATTTTTTTTAGTCTCGTATTGTAATATGTTTTAAGTTTTAATGAAATGTTTGTTTTAGTTTAAAAATGAAGTGTTTGATTTAGTTTAGGGTTGAAATTGAAAATATGAAATATTAGTGGTGTTATGGTGTTATGGGATGTTATTGTTGTGGGTGTTTTTGGAGATGTTAATGTTAAATGTTAAAAGGCGATGTGGCTACCGACGCGACGCAAGTTATTGGTGTTATGGTGTTATTGTTGGGAGTGCTCTAATACAAAAGTTTCATATATTTAAACTTGTGGTCTTTGTTACCACAACAAAAGTTCCATGAAGTTCCCATGGAATCTTACGGTGGGTCATGATTATAACAAAAGATTTGAACATTCAACTTGATGTGTACGTTAGGCTGGTCGGCAAGGGTGAGTGAGTCACTCACCATGCCTTCCATTCACCCGCCACTACTTTGCCTTCCGTTAATTAGACTCACTCGTGACTCACATATTTAAAGAAAGTCAAGGTGAGTAACTCACCTTATTGATCCACGCAAAAATAATTTGTCCGTTGGTTTATAGCTTTTTTTTTTTTTTTTTTTTTTTTTTTTTTTTGGTTCAAAGTGTGTAATATTAAGGTGGGTGGGAGTGAGTGTCTTGTCCACAAAAAGGTGATCGAGTGGTAGTGAGTGGAAAAGAGAGGAGAGGAAAAGCTGATGTGGCGCTGATGTGTAAAGTGAGTGAGGCTTTTCCTTGCCTTCCGGCCTATACCCATTAAACTTCTATTCAATTACCCTAGAATACTTCCGACGCGTTTTTTATGGTGGTAGAGAGCAAAGACTAAAGTCGACTTGCATGTGTCTTGACTCTTGACTCTTTGATAAAGAAATTACTTGGTAATCTTGGATGTGAATTTCGAGGCGGTTTTGGTGGTATGTATGTCCTCATATAGTTTGTCATGAGATCATATATCAATTACAACTGAACGTGTTTAACTTTATGCAAGTATCCAATAATCGTATTTTATCTTGTTTGCTGAAAGTAAACGATACATAAGTTTCTTATTGTGTTGGTGGTTAGATGATAATTCTTTTCTATTGCCTACTTGTAATTAGTACTTCAGACTATTAATATTACAAAATCCCTTTTCTCCCTCAAGTGTCTGTTTTCATTTACAGAATCTACAATTTGCGTTACCTGGTTGAATTTCTCTAACGTGTTAGTTTTTGCAAGTTTAGTAATGACTTTGGATTACACTTTGGACCATAAAATGATGCCACATTTGTGTGTGTGTGAGAAGAACATGACCATCTGTATCCTCTCTAATCTCTTCCTACGACTTACTGGCACTTATATTAGCAGAAACAAATCCACATAAAAATCGAGTCAAGGTAAATCAACATAGTTACTCGTTATCTCTAATTTCACATATTCCACAGCTCATAAGGGTTATCAACTGAAGGACATTGATAGGTAGATACAAAATGGAATTTTGGATAATGGCTTTGGTAGTTTAATGACAATTGTGTGCGATTTAAGAAACATGTGTCAGTTTACATTTTGACTAGACCAATTTAGGGGTGAGCACGGGGCGGGAGGTTTTTGACTAAAATCAAACCCCGAAACCCTTAAGTTTTTTAAAACCAAACCCCGCACCAAAAGTTCGGTTTGGTTTTTGGTTTTTCCGGTTTTCGGATATCTAAAATTTGAGTTGATGGTTTTATGTTAGACCCATTATTTTAACTAAGTTCTTTAAATTCAGATATTAGAAATTTCATATGACAGTTTTATATATTCGAATATCCAAATATTTATAATTTTTGGATAACTTTTATATGAGTTCTAAAACTGACATTTCATAAAACCCAACATTTTAATAAATTTTGTCAATCTTTCGAATATCCGATTACGAATATTTTTTGAACATCCAAAACCAAAATCAAAAAATCATAGAATATAAGTTGAATATTTTTTCTAGATCACATGTGACTCACGTTATTAAATCTTATGCTAGCTTTTCCTACAACTTAGACAAAATAGAATATTCCCAAAACACATCATCATTTTCTATTTTGTCATCAGATTTTCACTTCTCTACTAGATTTTTGTGTTCTCTAACTCCTTCCTTAACCTGTTCACGTGTCTTCTTCTTAGGTGTTTCAACCTTTTTATTAAGTTCCTCAACCTCTGCAACAAAATTACTCTCTGAGATCGACTCAAACCCCATCACACGTGTATGCTCATACCATCTTTGCGTAAACTTGTATCTTTTGGGCCTAACATCCATATAACCATCCCCCTTTAAATGTCGATAATAATTTGCAATATCTAATGGCTCAACTAACCGCCTAAATATCGTCCCCAAAACTATCAACTCATCCCATGCTTCAAATTCATCAGGAAGATCGTTACGCATCACCATTTCAATTACCACGTCCTATATTTTAGCACACATTAGCTACAAAGTCGTATTCTTTGTCTTGAAGTTTAAAGGCTTCATAGTAATCCTCATTGCCATTGTCATGTGTTACTTTGTAGTTGCGGATTATGTCTAGGATGTCGTCAATGATCATTTGATTAGGTCAAGTACCTTCTGTTTGGTATGTTGGATAAATTGTTTGTCTCTTATTGTTATTACATATTGCAAACACTTAGCTATAATTAACGACAATCGATAATTAACACTAAAGTAAACAACATGAAACCTATAAAGTCGAGATAAAACTCGAGCACTTCTTCTCGACAACAACAACCCTTTTAGGAACACCTTCAGATAGCACTATTTGTAGCAACAACCCCATCGTGACACTTAGTTAAAACAGAAACTCCGATACTCCTTCTTGTCTTCTCAATAAGACATGTACAAACCCGAAAAAGTTAAAAGTCTTGCACGGGAAGAGGTTATATATCCTTAAAAGGTGTTTACGTGCTCGATTCCCTGTGAGCCTCATACGTAACGACCCCAGGATTGATGCAGACTCGCATTGTGTATCGTCAGCGAACAAATACAACGCAATGTAAATGGTCGTATGGCAATGTAGAAACAAGAAAACGACATAATGTTTTAGAAGCAACTAGTGATTTTGTATATTTCATTTTCTGATATATAATAGGTACACAAGCACTCTTTTTATATCAATAAATCAATATCCAGATGTGACACAGTTTCATGGCTAAAAATATGGATCATCGAGATGACGGTTTCAACTATAATTGCTTACCAAGTCAAGTTCCACATCCCTTTTAGTCAACCCATGTAACTGCTTCTACACTTGTACCCACTGTTGTAAACTAAGTACAAATAGTTGATGTTGGACAAAACCGCCAACAACCCCAAGCTCGATCGCGGAATGCTAGATCGTGAGTTGTATCGAGCACAGGTAGCAAACACGAGATACACAATAGACTACAAAGAACCGACAAGAATATGCACACGATATACCCTCGTACTAAACCTTTATTAAAAACCTAATAAAGCTATTACAACGAGGAAGAAGAATGAATAAAATTAGCATCCCCCCTCATCTCTAGTTATAGAGATGAGGGGGGTAGAAACCTTTCCTAATTCAAATAGGAAACATCATTGGCTTGCAATCCAAGCTACATAATTATAGTTTATGTCTAACACCTAATCTTATTACAAAGTACAATTAAGTCCCTAATCTATATTTAAGTTTACTACTAATATATAAGGGCTCGTTTGGTTTGTTGCCAGGAATGACAATGAGTATCGGATTTGAAATGAGGTGGAATGATAATGGGTATGAAAAAGTGTATCATTACGATTGTTTATGTTTGCTTGATAAAATATGGTATGAAAAAGTGTATAGATATTTTATTTTGTAGTGGAAAAAGAGGGTCCACGGGAATGGATTTCATAGACACCAAATGGCACAGAATGAATCTACGACTATAATATACCTATTTCATTCTGGCCCATTAAACAAACACCGACTATGACTTTGAAAGTCATAGTCTCATTCCCATTAACGCAAACCAAACGGGCCCTAACAATTTCCACCTTAGGAGTAACACTTAAACATAACCGATACTCAGCACCTTTTCCTTGTACTGGAACCCCGGAACGGGGACCACCTTTTCGACCAAGCATTGTACTTCCTTAATTTTACAAGATTAGCTTCCGTAGATGATTGGTCCCGAACCGTCAAGTTATCTCACGCAAGCTAACCACTTGTGAATGGCTAACCGTAAGGAACTTAAAACAATTTCGTAAACAAATGCAATTTAGATCGAGGAATATAGGGATTCCCTGGTCGTTAAGTCCCACTGAGGATGAATTGGTGTTAAACAACTTCAGATGTCGAATAATCACTAAGGATAGTGATCAATAAGGTTTTGAGAAATTTATACCTAAAGAAAAAATCTACAAATTACAAATGACTTAAATGCAAATTAAAAGAAATAAAAGATAAAATATATTAAATAAACGCTATCACTATTTTTAAAGTGATGAACGTTTAAATCCTAAAACGACGTTTAAATAAAATTACGAACGCATAAAATAAAACGTGAGTTTTAAAGAAATAAAAGGCCTACAAATATAAAAATGACATTTTTACAATCCTAATAATAAAAGAAAATTATTAGAAAAAGAAAATTATTTTTACAACTATTTATTTAATTATTATTAATTAAAAACTATTTATTAAGTATTTAAAATGGACTAAAATATAAGAAAATACAAAATTAACCTAGAAAAATGAAATTATAACTTAGAAAAATCTAAAATATGATAAAACTTATTTTAAAACTGAAAATATATTTTTTAGACTTTATATGTATTTATTATTAATTTAATACTATTTAAAACTAATTAAAATGCTAAAAAATACTATTTAAACCAAGAAAATTATGGAAAAATACTTTTATGACTTTTATATTTATCTTAATCTAGGAAAATTAAAACATATTTTTTAAGCTTTTCTTATTTATTAGTATTAAAACTATTTAAAAGGATTAAAACTAGTTAAAATAAAGAAAAATACTAAAGCAGTGATGAAAAATCTGAAAATTCAGGAAAATGCTAAAATATTATTCTAAGTCTATAAAAATATAAAACATATGCTTATGTGGAGGAAAAGCAATCATTGTGTAACTCGCTAATAATAAGCAATTCAAAATAAGCTATAAGCTACCACAGAGTACCAGATGAACACAGAAGCTAAATAATGCTATATTAAGCCTATCTTAACCATTTAACAGTACTCTAGATCATTAAAGAAGCTTAAATTGGTTTTGAGCTTATTAGATTATATATGAAAAACAGTGATCAGTACCCTACTTTAAGCTAGAGCATAAGCTAAACAAATAAGCTAAATGGAAAAACAGATATAGGGACTTAAAATAGACCTGGCTAACTACATAAGGACCAAAAACCAGCTCCTCACAAGCTTGAATGAAGCTTGTGAAAGGATCGCAAGAGTGCTCGCACACTCGGTGAATCTTGAGTGTGCAGGCATATATTGCCTTGTTGGAAGCTGATTTTTAGCTTATAGACATATGATAAAAGGAAAACAAATATGAGATTGTTAAACTAGACCAGCTGATCTTGCAAATGTCCAAGTCTCATTGAATTTGATCCAGAATTGAACACATGAGACATCAACTAAGTATTGCAAAAACCTGTTTTTTCATTTTTGACTTTTGAAAACAGAAATGGATATTTGACTATATTGAACTTTGATTTGATTTTATGGACTGAACATGTTATAATAAGCTATGATAAGATGATTTTAAGCTAAAGTATCAAGATATAAGCTACTTTAATGAGAATAGCAATCTACAAGTTAAACAGTTAACTGGTATGGTTGGATTAAAGATGAATTTGACTTTTAACCAAAGAAGGTCTGTGTTTCTTAGTTTCTATGAGCTAATTAGACCTATTGTGACACAGAACAACCAAAACCAAAGGACTGAACATACTATAACACTATTAAACAAACTGATCCAAACAAACCTTTATGAGGCTGTTTTGGAATTTTTCAAAGACTAACACTGATTAAGATCATACCACTAATTAAAAACCTTATATTATCATTTATTAAGACTGAAAAAACATAGAATAACAACATTAACAACATAGATAAGTGAAGTACCAAGATTGAGCAAATGGCTTACAAATTGGTTTCCAAGGTAAGACTGAGAACCAAGGTCTGAAACAACTTCCTATAGCTTCCCGAGAAGCTTTATACCCAAAAGCAATCCATTTTCAACACTGCTTCAGTCTCTTGATCATTGCCCCATAGATTTTTATTTTTAGCTAATTTATTAGTGATTTTTGGTATTTTTGAGTTTTGAATGTAAACTGAAGCTAAAAATGATTTTTATGATTAGTAACCTTATAAAAGCTTATTAGGGACTTAAATGAGTCTAAACAACCAACAAACAACAACTTTTAATAACATTAAAGACAAGATGAGATTCAAAATAAAAATTGCATAAACCGATTTTAATGAGGAAACCGAAATTAAGATTGATCAAGATAAAATTATACCGAAAGAAGAGATTACAAGCTTTTTAAACTAAAAATTACAACTAAAAAGTCGAAATTACACTAGGTCGACATTAATAAACTAAAACTAAAACTACTACTCCTTTCTCTGTCTTTTCTTCCTTCTATTTATTCAACCAAAAGTTTCCCATCGACACTGAGTCTTTCCCACCATTTTCCACCATTCGATTGGTCAAACGAATCCCACCTTTGATTTCCACTTTTGGCGGAAAAGTCTTAAAGGTATTATCAATTAAAGATTTTTGGTGGGATGTGGAGGTGTAAAGGAGATGTTTAACCATTGTGGAGATAAGGGTGAGGTGGAGTGAAAAACCGTGGGTGGTGGTGGTATGGTTTTACAGATCGAGTGTGTGAGGAGAAGGAAGGAGAAAAAGAGTGAGGCGGTTTCTGTTTTTAAATTTTGGGCCTGGTTGGGTTTTTGGGCTGGGTTTGGATTAGGTGTTTAGATTAGGTCCGTTTGGTTTAGTTAGTACCCAAGGACCATTCATGTAATATGTTGAATTTTCAAGGACTGATCCTGCAAATATTCCAAAGCTAATACAAGGGCCTAACTTGCCATTCATTAATAGTACAAGGACCATTAGTGATAAAATTCCATTTTTTTATAATTCCAAGGACCTTTTATGTCATTTTTGAAACTTTAAGGGCCTAACTTGTAATTTTCCAAAAGTTTACCATAAGGACCATTCTTGTCATTTATGAATAGTATAAGGTTAATATTTGATAGTTTTCACTTTTTAAACTAACCAAGGACTATTATTGACATTTTTCAAAGTTTAGGGACTAAAGTTGTCATTTTGTAGATTTTAAACTTTAAAGGGTTTATTTTGACAACTTTTGAATCTCATGGACCTTAAATGACATTTTACAAGTTTTTGAATTACTGTGGACTAGTTTTGACAACTTTTGTAACTTGGGGACTAAAGCGCCAATTATGCAAACTTGATATGTTTTTCATCGATTTTGATGTTTTGCATTTAAAACATATAAAACACTTGTTTGTGATATTTTCATCATTTTGAAGCAATTTTAGTGTTTTCGGATGTTTTGCGATCTAGATTGTACAAAATGATGAGTATTTAGACACTCATCAAGAGACTCCTTCACTTTCTTCTTTTCAGCAGCATTATCCTCTGCACCCTCTTGACCAGGTACTCCGGTTACCATAACCGCCCCCACCTTTATATCAAGGTGTACATGTTCCTGCTCATTTACCAAGCAACCTGTGTTTGTCTTTTCTTCAAGTTGCTTGTACTCCAACTTTCTTTGAGCCACTGCAGCATGAGCGTTACTATCCTGAACAATCTCAGCTTCACGATTTTCCTGAGCTCCCTGCAGTTCCACCTCAAACCAAACACGTTCATTAACCTGTACTCCATGGACTCCTGTTTTAACACGTAACCAAGTTGTTTGAACCCAACTTGCTTGTGACGAAGTTGTTTGAACCCAACTTGTTTTTGACCAAGTTGTTTAAATCCAACTTGTTTTGAACCTCCATGCTTTTGTACACCAAAAGTCTTCACTTTTGCTTCAAGAGTATACACACAGTTCTTTCCCCTGATCCCGGTCATCATAACCCGACAACCTTTGATCACCTTGACTTTACCCAACTGCATCTTCTATCATAACCCTCTTTTTCAAGAATACCCAATGAAATCAAGCTCCTTCTTAACCTTGGAACATACCTGACATCTTCCAGTATAAAGCTTGAACCATCATGCAACTATATCTTCACTTTTCCTATCCCTCTGATAGTGCATGTCCGGTTATCACCTAACTGAACCGAACCACCATCAATATCCTTGAAGTCATACAAGAAATCCATCCTAGGTGTCATATGATAAGACCCACCTGAATCCATTACCAATTCATCCATTTCATCATTACTGACTACCATCATGGCTTCTCCAAAGTAGGCGTTACCCTCGTCATCAAAAGAATAGAATCCTGATCATGCTTACCCTTCTTGACGAACCCACTTGACTTCTTCTTGGACAGTCTCCCTTCAGATGACCCTCTGAATGACATATGAAGCACTTTAGTTTACCAGTTCCACCTCTTGACTTAAACCGCGAACTTCCACCAGAATGAGCTTTCCTTGAATGATCTGACCCTTCCTTTACATATAACCCATCACCAGTTTCTTCCTTTGTGCCTTCAGTTCTTTTCTTCAACTCCCTTGAATTCATCGTCGCAAGAACATCTTCCATTGTCAAGGATTCCCTCCTATACAACAATGTCTCCACAAAGTTTTCGTAAGACGATGGCAACGACGTAAGTAACATAAGTGTCTGATCCTCATCCTCAATATCGACATCAATATGCGCCAAATCAAGTATCAACTTATTAAACTCATCTATATGATCATCCAGTTTCGTACCTGGACTCATATAGTATGTGTATAGTTTCTTCTTCAGATATAGTCTGTTTGCTAAGGACTTAGTCATATAAAGACTAGTCAACTTCTTCCAAATTCATGCAACAGTTGTTTCCTTGGTAACTTCCCGTAAAACCCAGTCTCCCAAGCATAGAATCAATGTACTGTATGCCTTCTTCATCAAGGTAGTTTTTTCTCCTTCTTCTATGTCTGCGGGTAATGTCTCTAATGCAGCATTACATCCCTGCTGTACCATTAAAGCACGCATCTTTATTTGCCATAACCCGAAGTCATTCTTCCTATCGAATTTTTTGACGTTAAACCTAGTTATCGAACTAGCCATTCTTCTTTAACCTTGCTAAAATCCTTGTCAAGTTGTTTCTTAACCAACTTTAACGACAAGCCTCACAAGCCGTGTGCAATATTCCCCTTGTTGCTATAAACGCTTCTTGCAAATCGAATTAATTAGAATAACCCTAAACCTTCAATTTCGAACAAGCAAACCCGATCGTGAACTTAAAACCCAAGCTAACCACGATCAAACTTATACCACAAGAAAATTAGTATGCAACAAGAATACCTTCAAATTTATCGATAGTAACCTCGAACCTTTTTGAAGTCGTTTATGTTATCAATAAACAAAAAATCAATTTCACCTTTAACTATTAAATATCATAAAAGATGAAATCCCTTGTCAAGTTTGTAGTGTCTTCACGTGAATAGTTTGAAAACCAAAAACTAGCACGTCTTTGTCTTCACGTGGGTTAAAAATAAACCTCCAAAATACGATCGTCTTTTTCGACTTAAATAACCTGCTACTTTTTGAGAACCCGAAACCGATCCTCAAAACCTTGAACGAACTCAAAACCTTGATCTAGTACTCGAACTTCGATGACCACAATAACCGCGGCTCTTGATACCACTTGTTGGACAAAACCGCCAACAAACCGAAGCTCGATCGCGGAATGCTAGATCGCGAGTTGTATCGAGCACAAGTAGCAAACACGAGATACACGATAGACTACAAAGAATCGACAAGAATATGCACACGATATACCCTCGTACCAAACCTTTATTAAAAACCTAATAAATCTATTACAATGAGGAAAAAGAATGAATAAAACTAGCATCCCCCCTCATCTCTATTTATAGAGATGAGGGGGTAGAAACCTTTCCTAATTCAAATAGGAAACATCATTTGCTTGCACTCCGAGCTACCTAATCCTAGTTTATGTCTAACACCTAATCTTATTACAAAGTAAAATTAAGTCCCTAATCTATACTTAAGTTTACTACTAATATATAACAGTTGATGCTTCAACAACCTTTACATATTGCTTCCTACACTTAAAAGTTTAAAACTCCTCAAGGCTTTAAACCTCCACCAATAGCCTTTGTTTCTAACGTATTATTAATAATACTATACGTCCCATTTTACAAACTCACTTTAGTTTATTTCAATATTGGATACGTATATAAAACTTGTCAAACTCACATTGATTTCCAACAATCCTCCACCAAGTTGGAAAGTTTTATGCTACTCCAATAGGTTGTGTCACAAAAGTATCATAACGATTAAACCTTTGTTTACTCGAAGCATGTAAAGTGAAATTGATTTGATGGTGTCCTAAGGAATTAAACCACCGAACCTTAATTGTCTCACCTAACATACTTCTACACACTTTCCATTGTAACCATCTCATTCTCAAACTTAGCGCGAATATGGCCATGCGCTTAAATCCTGTTTAATAACCCTCTAAGAGAGAAACCACAACTCTCCTTTCAAGGCGGCACCACCTCTAGGTTATATACGCAAAGCTACTCTAACGTCTTCGTTGCTAAGATGCCTCATCAGCTTTGTTAAGAGAATATCTCATCCTAATTCAGCAACGTCATGCTATCTTTGCTTTACATGGGTCAACGGATCGATAGCACCTCATCTTTGAACTCATTGCTGTTCAAAAGATCCTTAAACTTTTGAAGAATTGCTTTGTTGACTTTTGCAAGCCGATCCTCTCGAATATGTTTCTCGAAAACAATTTGAGTGAGGATCGGCCTGCCAAGGTCAACAAAGCAATTTTTCAAAATTTAAACTAGGTTTTGTTGACTTTGGTAGGCCAATTTTTTTTCATGGATCAACATCGGTTTCTCCAAAACAATCATCATGGCACCACTTTTTATCAGCACATGATCCTTTCAATGCAATTATAAAAACCTCACTTGATATTAAGAATAAATAAGGTTCATTGTGTTTTTGTGCTTCAAGGGATAGACTGCGAGCATCTGTGTTAAGCTCATTACTTAAACTTAGTTTCACTGGACCACCGCTATCTACATCCATTTTCTCACTAAAACATTCATTGAAATCACTTAGTTTGTTAAGTACTTGTGAGTTGATGTGTTTTGACAGTTTTGTTAATGAAGTGTGATAAATTATATAAGAACTTAGAAATCAAAAGATACCTAATATAAATAAGACCAACACATTTCATCATTTCATGGAAATTGAGGAAGGCGTGAGTTGCACTCTGAACACTAAAACTTATTCCTAGTTACTCTCTCATTTCATTTTGGGCTGGCCTACGCAGGCACCCCCACATTTCCTTGGCAGGCACCTCTTGTAGGTGGGTCCCCTTGTCCGTGACACAAGACTTTTTTTTTTTTTTTTTTTTTTTTTTTTTTTTAATTGTGTGTAGTGTGTTTAGTTGTTTTAATTTGTGTGTGTAGTGTGTTTAGTTGTATAGTGTATTTAATTTGTGTAGTGTTTTATATGTATAGTGTATTTAATTTGTGTAGTGTTTTATATGTATAGTGTATTTAATTGTGTAGTGTTTTATATAATATTTATTTTACGTTATGCTTTTAATTGTATGCATGTTTCCATTTAATTAAACAATAACAATAAAACATTAAACAAGTAAAACAACAATGTTTTCAATATTACAACGTCTACTCCACATGAAGATTATTAATGTCATCTATAAGCTCATAGAGTATTCCACTTACCGACATGCGTGATCAACTGGATTACTTGTCGGCCCAGTGATGCTTCCAACGCCTTTATTTTTGCCTCGCAACAAAGTCTTTTCACCAATAGCATGTTGATCGTTGTATCTTTAGTTTCAAGTTTGAGCATCACACGATGAAGAGGCTTCACCAAAGTACTTTTGTTGAAATATTTCCTTCCACATGAAGTATCGACACCCATAGTCTTTAGTCCCCGGTCGTTACATGACGTAAACAATTATAAGAAATGTATTCTAAACAAACAAGTTATTGATATATTTACGCAAATAAGCAAACGTTTAATTATTTACCTTTGAGAAAGGACATGCATAATACTTGCACCACAAGTATGGGTGGTGGGATGTTCTTTCAATTATTAATCCACGCTGACAACGACACAAGTAAGGATTTTGTTGTTGCATCCGCCAAAAGAATTTGTATAATTATTCACAACATAAATTAGTAATATGATGGTTCACAAAATTAGAAGCTTCAATACATAAATAACCAATCTTATTATAGATTAATAGTTGATACATGGTTCACAAAATTACAATATAACTAGAAACTAAGATCAATCACGCCCGATGCGTAGTCGCCCAATGATATCGCCATCCGTCCCACACGAGACTCTAACTCGAAATGCGTCTCTCAATCCGTCAATCTCTCGCTCAGACACATCAACGCGAGACGGTCAGATCGATAGATGAGGAAGAACCGAGGACGGTGTATAAAATTGTCCTCATATGCGGATGGAGATATAGTGGAGAGGAGGCACATAAGATTGTGAAGAAAGCACATAACTGGACTCTCAACACGAGCGGTGTGTGGTTGACACAATGAATGTCCCTCCACTGAATGTCATCCGATTCTCAGAATAAAACATGAGGAAGAACCGGAGCAGAGCGTAAATCAGAATAAAAGATGACGAGTCGCTTGCTATAAATCAAGAATCGTCTATACATGTTGTGTCATTTACAATATAGATCAAGAATCGTCTATACATGTTTTGTTATTTACAATATAAATAAATAATCGTTTTTCACGATATCTAAACATCCTCCGTCGTTGAGTAAACACATGTTCCCATTCTTGCCACGGCATCTCTATGATAACTCCATTGTGGGTGAGTATACGGGAGTGGTGAGTCTTCGTCAAGAACCGCAAGAACAGTGAGCACCTTCCTCGTTCCCACACGAAGAATAACAACCGAGTCAAGCTTGGGTGAACTGGAGAACCTCTAAGCGGAAGTAACAAAGAGATTGTCTATTGGTTATACATACAATAGGACGGTTAATAGTTGTAGCAATAACCACTCCCATTTCGCATACTCATCCAATAACGTCGGGTCTTCGCCGTTATACCAATTCATCGAGTTACGTGTAGATGTAAAAGTTTGACCCCACATTGCCCGTAAACCGCTTCGTGATTGTCTACCTCTTCCCGGCAAGAGCTCGAATGTGGGCCACATTTCTTGCGGATGGCCAAGACCTACTGACAACACCGATAGCCACAATTTCCATCACCTCCACATTAAAATCCCTAGTATCCCGGCCGGAAAATAGGTGGAATTTCGGTCATACAATATTCGCTAAAGTGATCGGAACGCATAAGTGGTGTCTTAAGTCGCCTCGCTAGGTCCTTCGTTAGGTCCTTCGCTTAAGTCGGGATGTTGAAGGCTCTCCCACATAAGAAGCGTGTCTCGCAGATTCTTTATTTACTGGGACTTTTTAGGTTTTGTGTAGCCTGCGGTGCCTTGTGGGGGGTCATCGTTCATATCCGGAGATTTGGTTTAGACTTGATTTGTTGTCCTTGCGCTGACGCCCACGATTATTTTCTTTGACAAAGCGAGTTGTTGGTGACACGCATTCGAGAGCGATATACCTCGAGCATGTTTAACATATTTTTTTTGACAAACGACGATGCTCGTATAAACACTTTGGAATTTCAGACGTCATCTTTACACGAAAAATATTCAGCTCTTCAGACCTTGTTGCTCTTGAGGATATTCAGCTCATCGTGCTCATCAGCTCTTGAGTATTTTGGGACAAAGCCACCCAAAATTATCAACATAATCAAGCGGAATTGGCAATCAGTATTCGAAAAAAGAACTTGTTATAATTATCGGGATTGACGGAAAGAATAACTTGGTAGGCATAAATTTTAAATACATACCGTTTGCTTGAAGCCAATACTTTATTAAAAAAAAAACGTTTTGTTAATAATTTACTTTATTAAAACGTTATTTAAAAAAAAGTTTATTAATAATTTAAAAAAAAAAAAAAAAAAAAAAAAACGTTAAAAACGCGTTTTATTTATTAACGATAAAACCGCGTTATTAAGCGCGTGCGTTTTTGTGTGGGTTACGTGGGTGGTTCTCGAACGATGTACGTGTTCTTTGTCTAACCTTTCATCTCTCTTGTGTCGGTTAACGTGTGTAGTTATCATGCACGCTTTCTCTCATTTCTCTCAAACGTAAACTCTCTCTCTCACTAACTCTCTCTCTAAAAGTTTTAGATCTAAACATTTTAGATCTAAAATTCTACGAGTGGTTACGCTTGTTAGACCGTGGTGGTTTACGTTTGTACGTTGTTAAGTTTTGTGGTTGTGGTGGTTTACGTGGTGGTACTTGAGAGACTGTGGTGGTTGCGTTTGTACGTTGTTAAGTTTTGTGATTTTCTTGAAAAGATCATGAGGTTTGTTAAAAACTAATTTTGTGTGCTTTGTTGTTAAAAAAACTAATTTTTTGGTACTTTTGAATTTGTGGTGGTTTACGTTTATCGTTGTTAAGTGTTTAGATCTAAAACTTTTTAGATCTAAAATTTTTAGATCTAAATTTTTTTAGATCTAAACCTTTGTAAAAAAGGTTTTCGTTGTTTTCTTAAAAATAATTAGATGTTGGTGAGGTCGTGGTGGTTTACGTGGTGGTACTTGTGAAGGTTTGTGGTGGTTTACGTTGTGGTACTTTTGAAATTTGTGGTGGTTTACGTTTATACGTTGTTAAGTGTTTAGATCTAAAACTTTTTAGATCTAAAATTTTTAGATCTAAAATTTTTTAGATCTAAAGATTTGTAAAAAGGTTTTGTTGTTTTCTTAAAAATAATTAGATGTTGTTGAGGTGTGGTGGTTTACGTGGTGGTACTTGTGAGACGGTGGTTTACGTGGTGGTACTTTTGAGGTCGTGGTGGTTTACGTTGTTAAGTGTTTAGATCTAAAACATTTTTAGATCTAAAATTTTTTAGATCTAAAGATTTGTATTTGTAAAAAAGGTTTTCGTTTTCTTAAAAATAATTAGATGTTAAAGGTCGTGGTGGTTTACGTGGTGGTACTTGTGAGGTGTGGTGGTTTACGTGGTGGTACTTGTGAGACCGTGGTGGTTTACGTGGTGGTACTTTTGAGGTCATGGTGGTTTACGTTTGTACGTTGTTAAGTGTTTAGATCTAAAACTTTTTAGATCTAAAATTTTTTAGATCTAAACCTTTGTAAAAAAAGGTTTTCTTTTTTCTTCGTTGTTAAAAAAACTAATTTTTTAGTTTTTTTAAAAAAAATCATCATTGCTTATTGTTTGTTGGGTTTTTGCGGGTTTGCTGCGTAGGATGACCTTTCATGGGCAAAGCCCATGTTATACTTTGGGCACCCACATTTTCCTTCATTCTTGGATGGTAAAGTGATTCACTTTGAATCAGAATGAAAAAACTTTGTTTTATATAAAAAATTTCATTCTTGGATGGTAAAGTGACCATTCAAGGTCATTTTGCAACTTTAATGAAATAAAAAGGCAATGATGATTTTTTAAAAAAAATTAAAGAGAGTTTTGGCGAGGCAAACCGAATTTGACCAACATGAGCTATAAAGATAATAACTGAGCCTTTGATAAGTTGTTTACTCTTGTGTGTTAAATGGTGAATTAGTATGGTGGTTGATTGTTGTTGTTGATCCGGACCACTAGTTGTTGATCTGGACCACTGATTGTTGTTGTTGCTTTCACCTTGGGATTGTTGTTTGTGTTGTTTCGACCACTGGTATTGTTGTTTGTGTTTGCTATCACCAGGATTGTTGTTGGTGTTGTTGGTGTTGTTGGTTTCATATGGGATTGTTGTTGGTGTTGTTGCTTTCATATGGGTAACTTGTGAGAATCTTAGTACTTGTGAACTTTTGAGAATCTTAGTATGTAATGTGAACTTTGCGGTGGTAACTGTGAACCTTGTTCAAAACGTGTAACTTGTGTATCTTGTGAAACCGTGAAACTGGTGAGTCTTGTGCTTGTGCAGATTTGTGAGGCTTGTGCGGTTTGTGAGGCTTGTGCAGATTTGTGAGGCTGTGCGGTTTGTGAGTGTAGTTTTGTGCGGTTCATGTGAACTGTGACTTTGTGCGGTTGTGACTAAAACTTTTCCGAGGCGATGATGTATTTTGAGCCTAAAACTTTAAAACTTTTCGAGACGATGATGATAAAACCGAATGGACGGTAAAGTGAGGTCTAATCTCACTTTGCAACCTTCGGTTTGAGCCTAAAAACTTTAAAAACTTTTCCGAGGCGATGATGATAATGGACCGAATGGACGGTAAAGTGAGATCAAATCTCACTTTGCAACCTTCGAGTTTGAGCCTAAAACTTTCCGAGGCGATGATGAAACCGAATGGACCGAATGAAAAAAAGTGAATAAAACTTTCGAGCCTCAAATATTTTTCAACTACGATTTTTGAAAACTTTAAAACTCGAATAAAACTTAGTAAACCGTAGAACTGTAAAACTAAAACAAAAATAAGTTGTAAAACCAACTTGTTGAAATGTAAAACCAAAACAACGCTTGTAAAAAAAAAACACATGTACAAAAAGCACTCAAAAAACTTGTAAAATAAGTGTTATCGTGGTAAATAATAAGTTGTAAAAGACTTAAGACGGAATCGGTAAGACAACAAAATGCAACCACCTCTATATGGGGTGCTCCATAGGAGGACCTTCATTTTTATTTTATTTTATTTTATTATTATCTACAAAACGTAAATATTGGATTGGGTCATATATCAGTCTAAGGTGGTGTTTGTTTTCGACTTAATTGACTTAATACGAATAAAACTGAATTTATTAAGTCATATGAAAACTGATTGTTTGTGACTTAATAGTGAAAGATGACTTAAAATATTAAGTAATAAAACTGATAGTGTCTGCATTAAGTCATCTGTTAATTAAACATGACTTAATAGAATATTTTAACAAACAAGCCCTTAATATTTTCAGTCATCTTTCTCTATTAAGTCACAAACAAACAGTTTTAATATGATTTAATGAATTCAGTTTTTTTCATATTAAGTCAATTAAGTCACAAACAAACACCACCTAAGTTCTCAGGTTGTAAACTTGCACAAAGTTTCCTTTATTCCATAGTCACTGTCGGATGACAGAAGATTTAAAATGAAGTTATATTTGTCTTGCTTAGTAAGTTGCATGGCAAAGGATAACCAGTTTTGGTTGTCGAAATTGATTCATTGTATGGGCGTTTAGTTGTTGTAGTGTAATGTTTCCTACAAGCGAAAATGGGTTTGATAAGGCGTGACGATATAAAAGATGAGAAATGTTTATCGTCAGAGTGGCCTGATATAGTTTATTTGTAAGGTGTAGAATCTTGGTTTTTATAATTTGAGTAGACTTTCTCATATGAAAAATGTTTGTTGTACCTACTAATCATGCCTACAAATTAACCTAATGATTTGATTGATTGATTTAAAAAATTGATCGGTGAGAATTTAGAGGTTACACTTTGATGATGTCGTTATAGTTTTGTTTTTGGTTACACTTTGATTACGGGGTTTTCGAATTTAGGTGGGCCAGGGTTGATATTGTTTCATATTTCTTGTTGGACATAAAATATTTTTAAGTTGATTGATAATCTTAAAAGATGATGAATGACCATAAATCTTAATTTTAAACTTATGGTCTTTGTTACCACACCAAAAGTTCCATGAAGTTCCCATGGAATCTTATGGTGGGTCATGATTACAACAAAAGATCTGAATATTTAACTGGCAATGTACCTTAAGAAAAAGAGACTTGCACCCGGGCCATTAAAGTTCTAGGCAATTACCCTTTCCGACAAGTTTTATGGTGGTAGATAACAGAGACTATGTGTCTTGACTCTTTGATAAAAAATTGCTAGGTAATCTTGGACGTGAAATTCGATGTGGTTTTGGTGGTATGTATGTTCTCATATAGTTGTCATGAGATCATGTGTTAATTAGATTGTACAGAGTAACATGTTTAGCTTTACTTAAGTATCCATTACTAATCATTTCTTTAGTTTGCCTAGAGTTAACGAAACATATGTTTCTTATAGTTTGTTGCCTACTCGTAATTATTAATAATACAATACCCCTTTTCTCCCTATCAAGTGTCTGTGGTTTTTATTTTATTCATTGAACCCATTAGTTGCGTATTTGCAATAATTGTTGATTTTTTCTAACACTTTAATTTCTGCAAGTGTTGTAATGACTTTGGCCTTTGGAGTACACTTTGGAACATCAATTGATGCCACATTTGTGTGTGTGAGGAACTTGACTGACTTTCTTTATCCTCTCTAGTCTCTTCCTGTGACTTATTGGCACTTATATTAGCAGAAAATAAGGCACAAAGAAGTAGAGTCAAGTTAAATCAAAATTTACTAGTTATGTCTATTTTCACCTGTTCCACGGCACGGAAAGATTCATCAGCTGTAAGACACATACTATTGTAAATTAAGAGAGAAAGATAAATGTTGTGAAACATAATGTTCTTGTTATTAGAAAATGAAGTGTACATTACATCTATTTATACCGAAACAAACTATCTACTAATACTTGTAACTGAAAGGGTTTAAGTTATTAAATAGCCACGTACTTTCTCAAATGGTCCTCCTATGAGGGCACCCCATGTACGGATGTTAGGGGGTGGCTGCCTAATAAAACAAAACAAGATGGGGGTTGTTGTCTTGTTGGGGACCCATATACAATGGAGAGAATATATTTAATTGTTGGTAGATTTATTTGTACAGATATTTAATTCACAGAAGTGCTTTTATACGATAGTGTATTTATTTCACAGTAGTGTTTTTATATGATATTTATTTTACGTTATTTTTATAAACTTTTTATAAAAATTTTATAAAAATTTATAAAAAGTTTATAAAAAAGGTTTATAAAAGTTTATAAAAAGTTTAAAAAGTTTATAAAAGTTTATAAAAAGTTTATAAAAAGTTTATAAAAGTTTATAAAAAGTTTATAAAAGTTTATAAAAAGTTAAAAAAGTTTATAAAAAAGTTTATAAAAAGTTTATAAAAATTTATAAAAAGGCTTATAAAAGTTTATAAAAGCATAACGTAAAATAAATATCATATAAAACACTACACAATTAAATACACTATACAATATACTTAAATTAAACACTACAAAAAAAAAAAAAAAAAAAAAAAAACAGACGGAAGGGGACCCACACCTATTGAGGTGCTCGCCAGGAGAAAAGTGGGGTCACAGTGGCAAAATTTCTTCTCAAACGTTAGATACAGATTTGATTTTTTTTTCAACCGGTTAGGTAGTGTCTTTTTTTACGTGTCGATATGGTCACAACGTCATACGTGGCAAGCCAAGTAAATAGATCGAAACTTACGTGGAATTTTTGTTGTTTTTCTTTTTAACCCTTTATACATGGTTCTGCAAGTCGGCGAAATGTGTGGCGTAACATGCAAAGTCAATTAGGCATTACCTAAGTGCTACTGCCTACGTGGAAAAAAATTTTAAATTTAATTTGAAAAAAAATTAATTTTTTTTCAAAAATTTACGCTTAAAAAAAAAAAAAAAAAAAAAAACCTTTACGCTTTTTTAAATCGAAAAAAAAACCTTTACGTTTTTCAAATAATAGCCGCAAGTTAGTCCCTCCGTTAATAATAGTTTTCACCGTTTTTGTCCGCTTTTATCCGTTTCGTTCCTTTTTATCCGCTTCCCCGATTCGCTTTTTTCAAGTTTTGTCGCTTTTCTTACGTTTTATCCGCTTTTCTTATGTTTTGTCCGTTTTTTACGTTTTATCGGTTTTCATCCGTTTTTGTCCGTTTTTCTTACATTTTTCTTAGATTTTTGTCCGTTTTTCTTACGTTTTGCCTGTTTTTCGTACATTTTTATCGGTTTTCATCTGTTTTTTTCTTTTTTTAGATTTTCTTACATTTTTCTTAGATTTTTGTCCGTTATTCTTACGTTTTGTCCGTTTTTCGTACGATTTTATCGATTTTCATATGTTTTTTTTCTTTTTTTTAGATTTTCTTACATTTTGTCCGTTTTTCTTTCGTTTTTTGTACTATTTCAACATATTGAAAATTTTTTCCAAAAAGAAAAAAAAATAGGAAAAAAAAATTTTCATTTTCAAAAATAATATTTCCAAACGTGTAATTTTTCATTTTGTTTATAAAAAAACGAAACTTTTTAAAAAATTTTAATTTTTTTCGCTTTAAAAAAACGTAAAGGGTTTTTTTTTTTTTTTTTTTTTTTTTTTTTAATGTAAGGTTTTTTTTAAAAAACGTAAATTTTTTAAAAATTTAAAACTTTTTTTATTTAAAAAACGTAAAGTTTTTTTTTTTAAACGTAAATTTAAAAAAAATTAATTTTTTTCCAAATTAAAATTTTATTTATTTTTATTTTTTCCACGTAGGTGTTAATTGACTTGGCAAGCCACGCCACACAAACTCAGCCGATGGGCAAGCCACGATTTGGAGAAAGTCTGGTGTACCATATCGACATAAAAAAAAAAAGTACACTACTGAACCGGGTTGAAAAAAAGTCACAGTACCATATCGAACATTTGAGAAAGTGCGTTGCTATTTAATAAATTTTAAACCCTAACTCAAATAACCAACTACTTTAGAAGCTATTACATTGAATCATTACTCCTTTACATAAACCGAATTTGAATGGTTGTGACATAGACTTGGTTTGAATGAATGCACTGATGAGTCTTTGATGATGTAGTGTCATCTGCAGTCTTAACCTCTTTACCCCCCACAAGTAGGCAATGTAGGGATCACATGCCATACTTGGAGAGACAATTGTAGTGAAGAACCTTGCATAAGCCTTTGGTCAGTACATCAGCAGCTTGAAGTCTTGAGGGAATGAAAGTGGGAAAAATTGAGCCTTCTTTAATTTTGTCCCTTACAAAATGGCAATCCAACTCAATGTGTTTTGTCCTTGCATGTTGTATTGGATTAGAAGCAAGTGCAATAGTGGAAGCATTGTCACATTGAATTTGAATTGGACTAGGAAGAGTAATGTGGAGATCTTTGAATAAACACTTGAGCCAAGTAATTTCACATGTGCAGTCTGCAAGTGCCCTGTACTCTGCTTCAGTGGATGATCTTGAGACAACAGATTGTTTCTTTGAAATCCAAGATATGAGACAATTGCCTAGAAAAACTGCATATCCTGAAATAGACCTTCTGGTTGTGGGACAAGCAGCACAGTCACTGTCACAATAAGCTTGTAGGATAGTTGTGTTGTTGGATGGAAAGAATAGACCTTGTCCTGGTGATAGTTTGATGTACCTAAGTACCCTGATTAAGGCTTTCAAGTGAGGAGTTCTTGGTGCATGAGAGAACTGACTGAGATGTTAAGCTGCAAAAGAAAGATCTGGTCTTGTGATGGTGAGGTAGATGAGTTTCCCAACTAAGGTTCTATAGTGAGATGGATCTGGTAAAAGTTCCCCATCTGTATTGTTGAGAGTTATTTGTGGGTCTAATGGAGTGATGGTAGGCTTAGTGTTGAGTACATCTCCAGCTTGAAGAAGTTCAAGTGCATACTTTCTTTGTGTCATAGCCATGCCAGTAGAATTCCTTAGAAACTCAATGCCAAGATAATAATGTAGTGGGCCTAGATCTTTGATGTTGAAGGTTTGATGAAGTTGTTGTTTGATGTTGTTGATGAGAGTCTGATTGTTGCCAGCTAGAAGAACATCATCAACATAAACCAATAAGGCAGTGAAACTAGTAGCAGTAGTGAGAGTGAAAAGGGAGGTGTCTGCGTAACTTTGAACAAAACCCAAGGTGAGAAGGAAATATGTCAGTTTTGTGAACCAATGCCTATTTGCTTGTTTGAGACCATATAAGGATTTCTTCAGTCTACAAACTGAATTAGGAGGGACAGGCTTATCATATCCTTGAGGAATGGTCATGTATACCTCTTCATGAAGATCACCATGAAGGAAAGCATTGTTGACATCCAATTGTTCAATGAACCAGTTCTGATGGATAGCTGTGGCTATTAATGCTCTAACAGTGACCATTTTTGCTACAAGAGCAAAGGTCTCTTTGTAGTCAATACCTTCCTTTTGGGTATAGCCTTTTGCAACAAGCCTTGCTTTAAACTTTTCAACTCTCCCATCAGCATGATATTTGATTCTGAAGACCCATTTAGATCCTATGGCTAGTTTATCTGGAGGAAGAAGAGTGATCTCCCAGGTTTCATTGGATTCTAAAGCTTGAATTTCCTTATTTATTGCCTCTACCCACATAGGATCCTTAGCAGCCTGTTTATAGGTGTGTGGTTCAGTGGTGTGATTAATGGTGTTGATTAGATGTCTGTGTTTGGGGTGATGAATGTTGTTATAGTTGATATAATTAGAAAAATGATGTTTGGAGATGTTATTAACTGTGGTTTTGGGTAATTTGTGGTGATAATCATTAAGTTTGGAAGGGACTTTCTTGATTCTTGTGGAAGTTCTGGTAGGTAGTGGTGGAGGTGAGGTTGATGGTGATGGATCAGTTACTACCTCAGTGATGGAAGTTGGTTCTGTGTGAGGTGGATGAGTTGTTGTGGAGATGAGTGATTCTGTGGGGATTGGATCAGATGGAGTGATTGGTTCTGAGTTGGGTGGATTGGTGGTGATGATGGGTTCTGAGTTGAATGTAGGAGCAAAGGTGATTGGATCAGTGAATGGTGTGGGTGGAGTGGGTTGGGAAGATGTTATAGATGGTGGTGGATCATGAAATGGAAATGAATTTTCATCAAAGGTAACATGTCTGCTGGTGATGGTTTTGTGAGACTTTGGATCATATATGATGTACCCTTTTTGGTGATTTGGATAGCCAACAAAAATGGATGGAATTGCTCTGTGATCAAATTTGTCAGTGGTGTGTTGGTGAACAAAGGCTCTACAACCTATGACTTTGAGATGAGTTAAGTTAGGTGGTTTGTTGTAAAGCATTTCAAAAGGTGATTTGTTATGAATGGCTCTGGATGGAAGTCTGTTGATTAGGTAAGTGGCTGTAAGAATACAATAGCCCCAAAGGTGAATGGGAAAGTTGGCTTGGATTTTGAGAGCCCTTGCAATTTCAAGAAGTTGTTTATGTTTTCTTTCAACTCTAGCATTTTGTTGAGGTGTGTAAGGACAGATTGTTTGATGAAGTATGCCATTTTGTGAGAAAAATTCTGAGAGAGATGAATTTAGGAATTATGTCCCATTGTCTGTTCTTATGGTTTTGATGTTTGTGCGAAAGTGGTTCTGAACATAGGTGTGAAATGTTTTGATGTTGAAAACAGCATGTTGTTTGGATGGCATTAGATATGTCCATATGGCCCTTGAATAGTCATCCACTATGGTTAAGAAGTATCTGCACTTATTTATGGTTGTGTGTTTATAGGGTCCCCACACATCAATGTGTATAAGCTCAAACAAAGATTTAGCATGTGAAAAACTTTCATTGAATGGTAAAGCATGTTGTTTAGCAAGTGGACAAACAATACAATTGAAAGTAGAATTACAATGAAATGAAGGACTAAGAGATTTGATATGTTTGAGAACAGTTAGTAAGGAGTGTCCAAGTCTGGAGTGCCATAGATGGTGATTGTTGGTGATGGTGAAAGCAGTGTGTTTGGTTGGAGGGGATGGTTCTTTATCCAACAGGTAGAGACCATTACAAAGGCTGCCAAGAGCAATCCTCTGATCCTGGTCCTGAAAGATGCACATGGTAGCAGTTAGAATGAGTGAGTAGGTTGTGCCTTTGAGAAGTTGACTAACTGATATCAGGTTATAGGAAAATGTTGGGATGTAGAGAACATTGTGAAGTGTAATATGGGCATTAATAGTAATTGATCCATATTGGGTGACTTTGGTGTTTTGGCCATTTGGTAAGGTCACATAAATAGGAGTTGTGAACCAGTGAATGTCAAACATGAGTTCAAGTGAGATGGCTATGTGATCAGATGCACCACTATCTATTATCCAGGCTACTATAAGATCAGAGATGAGAGAAGCAGTCAAATGTGGAATTTTAGCTAGATGAGAGTAGATTTTACCATTGCTAAGCTCTTTGGAGTTCTGAAGCATAAGCATCATTTGGTTCAGTTAGTTTTGTAGCTGATCCATTCTTGCAGCAACATGTAGATCAGAAGCAGAAGTGGTCACTTGTGGTTGTAGCTTGGGAGCATCCAAATCATTTGGTTGACCAGCTACCATATTAACAGCCCTGAAAATTTCTTGTATCACTTGACTGCTTGAATGGTTGCTTGGCAGGGAACTTTGCATACAAAGGATGACCAATAGGATAGCCAACTAGCTTGTAACATTCAGCTTTTGTGTGTCCCTCTTTACTACAATTCCCACAATAAACTCCCTTTTTGAAATTTGACCTTTTCTCAGTGGGTGAAGATGTGTCTCCTTTTGAGTATTTTGATGTATTGGAGTAATTTCTCTGATTGTTTGAATATGCAGCAAAGATGGAAGAGGTGTTTGGTTTGGGTAGAATTCCTTCCCTTTGTTTCTCCTCATGTCTAACCATGCCATATGCCTTCACAACAGTTGGTAAAGGTTGCATGAGTAAGATTTGACCTCTGATATTGGCATAACTCTCATCTAGTCCCATTAAAAATTGAATTAGCCTTTTCCTCTGATCCCTTTCAACACTTTCCCTACCATTATCACAAGTACATGGACAGATACATAAATGTGGTGATTCCAATGCATCAAGCTCATCCCAAAAACCTTTTAGTTTCTGATAGTAAACCTCAACAGCACAGTTAAGTTGCCTTAATTGAACCAAATCTTGAGTCAACTAGTAGATTCTATGACCATCTATTTGAGAGTACTGTTCTTGCAATTCAGACCACAACTTTGAAACAGAACTGATGAAATTGATTATTTCGATTTGTTCAAGAATGATATTCAAGATCCATGAAATAAGCATATCATTATTCTCTCCCAAATTGCTCTAGTAACCGAATTGAGGTTGGGTTGGGATACTCACCAGTGATCAATTTCATCTTATTCTTAGCATTCAAAGCAATTACCATTGATCTTTTCCAAGAGTTATAGTTATCATAACCAGTGAGTTTCTTTGAGATCAGAATCAACCCAGGGTGATCAGTTTGGTGTAAGAACAGTGGATGATCAGAATTAATTGTTCTATCAGGTTGAACATTTAGTGTTGAGGTTGCTTGAGAAGATGAATTTCCAGTTGTCATTTCTTGATTGTGTGATTATTTTGAAGATGATGAAGGTTTGATAATGGTGACTGTAACAACTTTGATGTAGATAAAAGAAACAGAGTATGATGATATGATCTGTAAAATTTATGAGTGTTGTGGTGAATTTGTATTGTAATTGATGAGATTTGATGATGTAACTGTTGAAGATGATAAGAAATGGTGAAATGTGGTAGAATATGGTGGTAGAATGATGGTAGAAGATGAAAGAAAATTGGCGGGAAAAGTAGTTACGGTGGAAAAACGGTTAGAGTCACCGGAAAAGTTAGTTACAGTGATCGGAATTAGTTGAGCACCACGATTAGTGGTGGCTCTGATACCATATTGTAAATTGAGAGAGAGAGATAAATGTTGTGAAACATAATGTTCTTGTTATTAGAAAATGAAGTGTACATTACATCTATTTATACTGAAACAAACTATCTACTAATACTTGTAACTGAAATAACCAACTACTTCTAGAAGCTATTACATTGAATCATTACTCTTTTACATAAATTGAATTTGAATGGTTGTGACATAGACTTGGTTTGGACTGAATGCACTTGATGAGTCTTTGATGATGTAGTGTCATCTGCAGTCTTAACCTCTTTACATACTTATGAAATTAAAAAACTATTGCCAGTTAGTTTATTTGATAATCATCATCAACATTGAACATCAAGGTATGTGCGGATACAGAATATTCATCTTAAAAAGAGAGTATATGTTCATTATATAACTTGTACTCTAATAAAGTTATCTTGTGCAGGACCGCCTTAAGGAATGGCTTTTAACACCATCAAGCACCTGCAGTGTAGTTTGGATTGGTGGAAGCTCTATTTATTGAATCGAAAATTATCAAGTCAGCGGTATAGTCCACGGTAGGCAATAGAAAATATCGTAGTTCAATGATAATTATTGATCACCCTTAACTAATTATGCTATTAAAGAAACACACGCCACCTAACATTTTGAATCAGACCAGTTTGACTTGTGTTCATGTTACATCTTTTTGTTAGACTATTAGTATTAGGATTAGTATTTGACCCATTGTATATTAGGCCCATTATGTATCCTATATAATCTTGATGTACCAAACATTATTATTCATTCAATATACACAAACTTACATGGTATCATAGCTTCATACACCATTGGCATCTGCCAAATACTAATCCTAATACTAATAGGCTTCGGAATTTACTGCGTGAGCTTCATACACCATTGGCATCTGCTACTATTGTTTATTGTGATAATGTGAGTGCAGTGTACTTGTCTTCTAACCCTGCTCAAGACGTCGTACTCAAGCATATCGAGATTGATATTCATTTTGTTCGTGATTTGGTTCTCTTGGTCAAGTTCGAGTTCTACATGTTCCTTCCGGCTTCAATATCCGATATTTTTACCAAGGGTTACCATCCGCCTTGTTTATTGATTTTCGTGATGACTTGAGTGTTCGGTCTCCTCCCGCTCAAACTCATGGGGAGTGTTAGACTATTAGTATTAGGATTAATATTTGGCCCATTGTATATTAGGCCCATTATGTATCCTATATAATTTTGATGTACCAAACATTATTATTCATTCAATATACACAAACTTACACTTTTATGTGTAAATCCACAATATGACAGGATGTTATTGTTAGGATTGATAATCACATACAATAGTATTAATTTGCTTACATATATGATCATTCGTGGGATCTTTTTCTGAAAGAGTTGAATTCATTAAACAAAAATGATAAATACAACATACAAGATAGTCCCCAAGACTCCTATATTCAACTCTATGTTACTACATAACACATGAAATCAAATACAACAAATGATTTGTTCTTGCACGTAGTTTGCATAAAGAATGTCCAATATGCACAACTGTTGGTGTGCATCCTTTTATTCTTAACACTTCCTTCGTATGCGACAAGTGTAGCATTGTTGTTGACCCGTATTATGGTAATCTTATGCCAGTTTTTCCTGCAACTTAGAAAAAACAGACTCTCCCCAAAACACATTCTTATCCGATATTGCGAGACTCCACTTTTGAACTTTATTTTTTATACGCTCCAAATCCTCCTTAACCTCTTCACGTGACTTCTTCTTCCGTGTCTCAACCTCTATTATAAGTTCCTCAATCTCTGCAACAAAAGTACTCTCTGAGCCTGACTCAAACGCCATCACGTTTGCATGTTCATGCCATCTTTGTGTAAACTTGTACCTTTTAGGTCTAACTGACATATAAGGTTTACTACCTTCCCCCTTTGAATGTCTATAATAATTCGCAATATCTAATGGTTCAACTAACCGCCTAAACTCCGCCCCCAAAACCACCCACTCATCCCGACCCTCAAATTCATCAGGAAGATCCTTACGAACCACCATCTCTATAATCACGTCCCATATTTTAGCTTGTTCTAATCTGTTCACGTTAGCCAAAAAGTCGCCCTTTTCATCTTGGCCAAAAAACGCGTCGTAATAATCTTTTTTTCCATTCGTGGGGCTGTCTATGTACTTGCGGATTTCGTCTAAGATATCTTCGATGGCTTTTGGCTCTTCTTTGTCTTTGGCTTTTGGTTCATCTTTTGTCTTTTTTTTGCGATAATTTCTCATGGAGGTGTCAATCAGGTTTTCGTTTTCTTGCTTCCTCTTTTCTGCTTCTTCGACAGCCATTAAACACCATTTTGCACTTGCAGTCTACAAGAACACAAAATAACATGAAGAAGATGATTAGAGGTGGAAAATGGGTAACGGGTCATGTTAAAACATGCAAAATGGGCGGGTCAACCAGAAACACATGTTCATTTATTTATTAAGGTATATTGTTATAGAGGTTTTTCAACCCGTTTGACCCCATCTGACCGGTTTCCTTTTTAGTTTTACTATTTGACCCGTTAGGCATAAACACATAACCCAAACCAATCCATTAACCAGTACTCACCAGTTCAAATAGAGCTTTGTTACTTTTACGAACCATATCATCTGTCCCATAACTTGCCCCGACGGGATTGGGTATTGTTGTTGTTGTATCATCTGTAGTTTCAATAGGTATCCACAGTTTATCATTAAGATCCTTCAGATAAACCATGTTTTGCAACTGCAATCCCTTCTTGTCTAGTTCATCTTTATATCCTAGACTTTCAAATAAACTGTTAACAGCAAATTCAGCTATATCTTGATTTTCATTCGGCAGCTGCAACAAGTAAAACAGTAACTGCAGTACAGCATTTGGGTTCTCCACGACTAGCAGTTGTCGAGGTGCACGTGCATCCCCAGTTTCATCACAAGTGCAGAAAACATACTCACCAAAAGGCCTGTAAGGGCTAATTTTCACATAGTCAACCGATAACTTCTCTTTTAATGAACTTGTGGGTTCCATTAGATCATACGCATCATGGCTTGCAACACTTGATGCATTAATTAACACGCTTTCAAAAAATGCAACAGCTTCGTCAGGTTTCACCAACTGATCAATATCAATGGTTTGTTCCAGTTTTTTTCTGCCGAAAAGTTTAGGCTTTTTGCTCAGTTTTTGAGTTATGTGGTTGACATTTTTTAGGGAATTTTGAAGGATATTATCTAGGTGTTCTTGGATGGATGTTTTAGGGGCTAGCATAATACGAGGAACAATGTCGTGTTCCATGACAAAATGGGTGAAATGACCAGACCATTTTTCACGACGGACTGCGTGGGAGAGAGTCTCGTTACCAATGAGAGGTGACCCAAAAGTGACACAACCGATTGGAAATATGGATTTTCGTTTTCTTATGTATTCTTCGAGCATCCACAGTGTAGCAAAACATGCTAAAGCACCACCATATAAATGTCCTGTGAATAATATCTTTACATTATCTTGCACCACAGCTTTCTCTACCTGAAAAATTCACAGTTTGACTTTAAGTCAAAGTTGCAGCTTTTTGAATTGAAAAGTTTCTTGAAAGCTTAACTGAAAAATATATTGCATATCATTTGGATTCTTTGTTGAAATATTAACCCTATGCTTTATAATTCCCTAATGTTTCAAAGAATCCATTATCGATCTTAAATTTCAAAACCATTCCCCTTGACTACAAAAATCAGAAACTAAACGTATTCACTTAATATGTTAACCGTTATCACGATAACCATATAAGTATACAAAATAAAACTATATATCAAGTTGTACACATAAAATGTAAAGTGAGTTACTTCTAACCCGTTTGACCCTTTCTATTAGCATATTATATTCTTAGCTCATTTAGTGTGTTTACTGTTGATATGGGTTTAGCCCACTTAGTCCAAGCTATGTAACGTATATATTATGACTTAATGATAATGAATGAGGAGGAAGGAATTATCAAAGTTAATACTTTTGACCCATTTGACCCATTCTCCTTTCAGCTAAATTTTGTGATATGATTCATTTGAAATAAAACTAAATACAAATTAACTCATTCCGTGAGTGAGTTAAGCCGTCGAACTTAAGATCTTATAGACACCTGAAACACTATACTCAACAAACAAAATTTAATTAAAATATTTAGAAAAATAGAAAGTCAACTGTACCTCATCTTTGAACCCAGTGCTGTCCAAAAGATCCTTAAACTTTTGAAGAATTGCTTTGTTAACTTTGGCAGGCCGATCCTCTCCAATACGCTTGAGAGACGGAAAAAGGCTCTGATCAACATCGGTTTCTCCAAAATGATCATCATGGTACCAATCCTTGACTTCCCGTGATCCTTTGAATGCAATTATAAGAACCTCACTTGATACTGATGATGAAGAACCCCGTCTTTTGGTGTTAGTTAAATAATGTTCATTCGGTTTTTGAGGTTCAAGGGATAGAATGAGAGCATCGTTAATAAGCTCATTACGTAAGCTTAGTTTCACCGAACCGCTATTTACCTCCATATTCATATTTTCTCACTAAACCACACACTGAAAGCACAAAGTTTGTTAAGTTGTGAGTTGATATGCCTTCTTCATGAAGTGTGTTCATTATATAGAAACTTAGAAAGCATATTATAATAGTATAAAATTACACCAAGACTTTTCAAGGAAACTAAAAAGAAGGTGTGGGTTGCAGTCTGAAGTCTGAACACCAGAACTTATTCTATACTAATTGCACCTTTAAAATTCTTTTCTTCTTCTCTTTAAAGAATCTTCTACCAAACAATCCACAAAGCCGTAACGAGTCGGTGCGATATCAGTTTAAAATCTCAACCTGTAATGTCAATGAAGAAAAAGCCTCTTTGAGTTGAGGTGGTATTGGTATATATCGATAGGAGGGTGCGAAAATGGTGACTATAACTGTCATTGATATTTGGTGCCATACTGTATGATTATTACTGATACAAAGTCATTAGGAATATGATTTATTTGTTTTTAATGCCTTATGTAATAAAGGTTTTATAGTCACGACTACTTTGTTACGATGGTTATACATCTTTTGTTTCAAAACCGGTTTTTTCATAGCCATTCAAAAGTACCTAAGGCCGGTGCGTTTTATTTGATCTGCCTACACTTCAAGCGATTACAAGTTTCGGCTTGATCCATCTTTTGGATTCCTATCTATCTTACAAGCCAAGTTATATGTTTGCATAATATTAATGGTGTGCTTGGTTCAAACTAACGAAAGGGAAAGGGAAAGGGAAAGGCAATGATAATGGTGGGGAAAGGGAAAGCGATTACAATTTTCGGTTTGATCCATCTTTTGGATTCCTATCTATCTACCAAGCACATTTTTTCATTATCTTTCCCATTCCTTGCCCCTTATAACCTCCTACCAAGCATGCCCTAAACGTTATGCACTAAAAAAAAGGTGTACAAACAAATTTTGAACTAATGGTAATGTTAAGGAAATGGGACTTTGTCCTTGTGATTCAGACAGTTCTCCAAAGTCCATATACCCACATATGTAGTATCCTACCACAACTAACTTGCTTCCCAATAATTTGCTTGTAAACTTCCACAAAGTTTCTATAGTCACTGTACGATGACTGAAGACCTGAAGTCAAGTTATATTGTCTTTCTTATGAAATTGCATGGCAAAGGCTAAAGGGTCTCTCCAATTTCAAGGCAGTTTTGGTTGTCGAACTATCGATTCTTTGTATGGGCGTTTGTTTTCTGTAGTGCAATAATGTTTCCTACGAGTAGAAATTGGTTTGATATCGCGTGACTGATTCAAAAGATGAGAATTTCTTGTCACCATACCAATACTATAGTTTATTTTTAAGTTATAGAATCTTGGTTTGTATAAACTTTCTCATATAGTTGCCAACTTGTAACGAGGTCATGTATTGGTTGAATACTTGGAACTCTTCAACTTCTCTTAATGGCCAATGGGGCATATGTTCATCTATGGAGCTTGTCGGGCTTACTAAGCTGTTTTGACTTTTGAGTGTGTTTTGACACAACATATAAGCTAAAAAGCTTACCGTAAAAAAATGAAAAGAAAGATATTAAGCTATTTATCGACTTCAACTCACATTTCAGCACACGTTAGCATAACTAAAAAAATGGTAAATGTGTGTCTTTTTATGGACTTGAAAAGCTTTATTAAGCAAATTAGTTTATTGGATCAAGTGTATGTACGTAGGAAGACATACTATAATACGACCTCTAGACTATTACGACCTTTTAAGTTGAGAACTTGTCCTTTCCATTATGATATGTAGACTTCCATGAAGTTACCATATGTTGTCCATATTCGACGCCTATCTCACTAAAGTATTTGTTTATATATGTTAAGTAGGTTAGGGGCCGTTTAGTTGGTGAAAAATTTTCCTGTTTTTCCGTTTCTAAATTCCTAGAGAATGGAGTGGTTTTTCTTCTGCAGAAGAGTTGAGAAATGTGAAAATCCGTTTAGTTGAGTTATATTTTCCTTTTTAAAATGAAAAGTTGTTTAGTTGAAGGTGGAGGATGGAGGATGGAAGACGTCGATAAAAGTGTAGGAAATGAAATGGTGTTATTATTTTGAAACGAAAAAGTGAAAAGGGTGTAATGTTATTTTCATTTTTCTATTACAAATCGAAACGAGAATTTCATATTTTGGAAAATTATTAGAAAAAGTCACGACTAAGCTGATTTTCGGCTTTTTCTTTCATATGAAAAATTTTACGGAAAAATGGAGATTTCTCCAACTAAACTACTTTAAATATTCTGTACTCGTATAATAGTGTCACGAGATCATATATTAATTAGTAAATTTCGACAAGTTCAACCTTTGTTAAGTATTAATCATTTCTTTGCTTTCCCCAAGTAGTGACTAGAAAATATTAATGCAAAATTCCCTTTTCTCCCTATTATCAACTGCATTTTTTTCCCAATATAGTTTGATTTTGTTTAACACGTTAGTTTTTGTACGCGTCGTGATGCCTTTGAGTTCCATGACTTTATCTAATCTTCAATTCCTAAAACTTATATTAGTAGGAAAAAATACACCTAGGATAGACTCAAATCAAGATAATTACTTGTTATTCGAGATAATGTCTAATATGAAACGTTAAGTGTTCACAACCTTTATTGTTACTTAACATCAAACGTCAAGGTGTGAGTGGATGTAGAGCATATTCATCTTAAAATGTAGATTTTGAAAGTCAAGCATCCATGATATGTAGGGGATATTTGTAGTAATAACGAACACTGTGGATATACTTAACTCTCTGAAAGGCGTGTGAACACTTTCGGATCGAATCAATTCGGTGGTTCTACCAAATTATTCAATCGGATACAATTCGTAGAATGGTAATTTTACGTATGTGTGTTCGAGATGAATGAACCGTTAGAAAATATATGACCAAATAAATAGTATATAACATGTTACGGATAATCGCCAATGGCGAGTTTAGGGTTCAAGTTGTCGAGTTTTGTCCTCAATTTCGAAAGTTAATTTCGAGAACATAACTTCAAAGAGAATCAGCTTCAAGAGATTCCACACTGCTTCAGCAGATTCAGAACTTCAAGCAGAAACCTTCAAGACGTAAGTTTTACATAGCAACTTAGTGGAAATAAAATTTTTCCCACAGAAACCCCGGACTGTTCCTTGGGCTTCACCCTAAGATCATAATAAATTCAAGAATGCAAGACCCAGACCTCCAAACCTAAATGATGTATTATCATGATAAAATTGGTCAAAACAAGTTAATCCAATTACACTAAAATATCCAACATGATATGTATGTTTATGGTAAATTTATCTATCTTTTGTAAAGGTAAATGATCTAATATAGTGTTTTACTAGCCATTAAAACATGACATAATAGCTTCCAAAGCATATTGTTTCACGGATAAAGCATTAAAAAAGCTAATACTTTACATCACGGATTATTCTCAAGAGATAGCCATTTGTTTCAAGATATTGGTGGGCAATAAGAAACACTTTTAATAAGCAATCTCAAAGACTTGGTTTATAAGTATGCAAGTATAAAACACTATAACCCCCGAAGTTCGTTGGTTAACTAAGGGTTCGTTTGGTTTGCAAAAGGATTTAGAATCGAATTTGGATTCGGTTTAAAATGAAAGAAAATAAGATTGGAAAAAAATTATTATTTTATTAAAAAGTTTATTATAATAGTTGATAAATAATTTATTAAAAAAAAAGTCAGATAGTTTTATTTTATAATAATTAATTTATATATAAATTGTAAGTGAAGATATAATGTGGGGCTTATTATATTTTTTGATTTGCAAAAGACACAATATTTAATAAGAATCAATCTATTATTCTTGGGTCGACAACTATTCTTAAAAACTTGAATCAAACAAATAAACTTTTGAAATGAAACAATTCCTTGATTATAAAAAGTATAAACCAAACATGCCCTAAATCTTGTAAGTAGTTAAAGGGAGAATTAAAAGTCAAAATAAAACATGTCAATAAGTTTCATCTCGACAATAGGTCTAAACTAGTACCGACCTATTGGCCTTTATTATGCTAATAATCCGCTTATGTTTTTTTTTTTTTTTCTTTTTTCGTGAATATCTTGTTGAACATTTGGAATTTATGTGAGATAAGAGCATTTGAGCATTTAAAACTTTCAAAAATTGTATAAGGATTATATAGCACAAGGCACCTCCCGACCATTGTTTTTTATTCAACCATATTTAATTATTTCCGTTGGCCCAAACTTGCTGGTCCGGTTTGTGAAAACGATGAAAAACTATATCAATGCTTCATCTCATATTTGAGTAACACTCATGAAAAATAGAAGTATGTGGAGTCACAAACACTAAATCTCACCGCCTCTCTCTCTCTCTCTCTCTCTCTCTCTCTACCCGTCTCTCATTATTATCAAAAAACGAAGATGGTCTTTTGACCGGCTTGCACACACGCACACATCCAGAGCTTTCCACACATACATACAGTGATTCAAATCATACATGTAGAAAAGAGGGCAAAATCAATCTCAAAGTGTTTGATGGGAAGATGATACGTCATCTTCACCAATTATTCTTATCAAAACACCAGACGATAAACACTTATACAGATTCTATCCGAGGATTACAGGTGGTCCGATTTGAAGATTACTAACGTATGCTACAACAAATAAAATATTATGCTAACTTCATAAAGATGTAAAATTTCCTTTGTTTTTAGTGTGGTTAGGGTTATGTTGAAATTGAGAATACTGAGGGACTTAAATCTTATAACCGATTATCAAATGTTGTGTATTGGACTGGGTATATGATTTATTGGCCTCGTGACATGCTTCTCATTTGAGTTTGGGCTTTGGATTTGATCGTTTTTGTTTGGGCTTCAAAGTTATAATCAATATAACTAATGTTTGGGCTGCTAATTTGGACTTGATATTCGGACTGGGCTTAATGATTTATCCGGTTCATAGGCTACAACATTATATCAAAATTTGGGCTACAAGATTTTATCATCTAATGTAATTTTTGGTATAATTATTGGCAAAAAGAGTAGTATTTTGGAGTTATAAATTTTCAGGGCTAAAGTTTACAACGTATATCAACTGTGACTACGGAGATGATTCTTTAGTATTTATTTGATTTTGAAGTGATGTACCAATGCGTGTACTTATTTCATCTTCTTTCTTTCTTCCTTTCTGCAAAGATGACTTGTTTGGGCATATATTAATTGTGATGAAGACTTAGATATCTAGTTACTTTTGTGATTCTTTCTCTCTTAACCCACAAAGTTGTTGTCACTTTAAGGACTTACGTTGTAATCCTCGGTGTCTCACGCAGTTGAGGATATGTCAAGAGAAATTGTGCTTCTAATACCTTTGTTGTGGGGTATAACCGTTCTTATTCACAAGGATAGTACAAACTTAAGTAACTAGTCTGGGAGATTTTACTTCATTATCAACTTCGTAATATTAGATTATCTTTACATATGGTTACTAAAGTCAGTCGTTGAATTTTGATACAGGGGGTATTGTTAGTAGATTGGGTTTATCTACATCTTCTCACGGGCTGATATGATTAATGATAGAGTGCTTCCAGTTAATGCTTCATGTACACATCATTATGCTGATTCCGATAAATCGTAACCATCAGGGGAGAGAAATATGTACATCGGGGACGCACAACAGGTTCATGTAATCGGGCTTTAATGATTTATTTAATGATTTATGTCAGAAACTGGTTGATTCTATATCCTTCTCTCGTCTTTTTCTACGCACTTCTCCCTTATCTACGTTCAGCAATTTCGGGCAACAAATTTAAGATGATCAGTGCTTCAACTTGTTACTTTGATGTTATCATTTTATGTGTACATTATGGGCCGATTTGATATATGAAAGATAACTGGAATGCATTTGGTGAGATGAAGATGTTGATATCTTATTCCCCCGAATGGACAATCTTGAAGAAGGTCGAGTCGATAGTCTATTCTACTTTTTCCGTTGCGTGTTAGAAGACTAAAGACGGTATTCATTTAATCATCAAAAACTTCTTCGGATTTAGGGCATTCATCAGAAAGGTTGTTAGTTTGGGGAGAGCACTAATTAGGGGAGAGTAAAAAGTAATATTCTAATCCCTAATCAGAATTGCTCACTATGTTCTTTTACAAGTAGAAAGATGGCAGCTAAGAAGATTCATGAAGCTGAAAGAATGAATGAAGTTTGAAGACCATAAAGACATTCTCAGAGCTGATGCACTTATGTTTTGTAGTTAATTTTGCTTGTAGGGAACGTTGTAAGCAATTCCCGTATGACATCACTTGGGGAGAGATTGTTAGCCTCGTTAAAGTGAAGTCATTACGGGAATTGCATTAGATTTCTTATTTACTAACACAGGGACTAGTTTAACCAACATGTAATAGTTCATTGTGTAATGTAGTATAAATACCCCTCCTAGTCTCAACTAGGAAGGGGGATTCTCACTTGTAAAATAGAAGTGTGTGTGCTTTCCCTTTCTCTCTTTAGAAAGCACACACATCTTCCCATTCTTTCAATCTTACCATGTTTACTCTTTACTTTGAGATTCCCCGACCTCCCGAATCACATAAATCAATAGTATTTGAGATCCTAATAATAATAATAATAATAATAATAATAATAATAATAATAATAATAATGAGCTGATATTGGATATGGGTTCACCCCCTTCTCTTTCTCTCTTTTGGTGAACTTGAGAAGGATGCGGTGACCCTGTTGAAGCAGATCCGAAAGTTCTCTGTCACCCAAGATATTGGGACACGTGCTGCTAACTATATTTTTAGTAGGGTTTGTTTTGCTATAGCTAGAGGAGTGAGAGCCCAACTAGTATCTCGGCTTCCCACTAATTTTTGTAACCCTTTGATTTTCTAATGAAGTGATTTTTATAATAATAATAATAATAATAATAATAATATGATGATGATGATGATGATGATGATGATGATGATGATGATGATGATGATGATGATGATGGGGTCACCATTATGTGCAAAAAAATATGAGTGATAGAAGGTTTTTTCTTTTGACGGTCACGCGTGAGTCTAGTGGTGAGGAGGATAGTAATGACCCCTCACCATTATTGTAACTAGTCTAAGATTGATGCTTAAATAGAAGAAAATTTTATATTGGATGAAATAAACCCATTATTTTCATATTCTTGAAAGTGAAAAATTAAAAAGACTATATATGAAAATCATAAAATTTTATTATTTTCGTTATAACCCATAATCCATATTATTTTCATTCAGTTTAATTTTATAACCTGTAACCCATATTATTTTTATTTAGTTTAAATCGTGTTTAATCCCTAAATTCTTAAACTTTTATTATTTTTGTCTATAACTCATGAACTTTTTTTATCACTACAAATATCTGCCGCTATAAAATCATGTTGCTATGCACATGTACTCGTCTAGTGATGTTAAAAAGAGTACATGTGAATGCGTTTCATTTTGGTTTAGTTTTATGCCACAGCAAAACCATATACATTCAAAATCGTTTGGTTGTGGTTAATAAAGGCTTACTTAAAACAATCAAAGTAGTTCAGCTAAGTTGGTTAACAACAAAGTTCTGGGCTTGGGTACATAAATTTAACCATAGGTAAATAAAGAGAAGTTCAACAATGGGTAAATAAAACATAACACATAATCCATTTTAGCTTTCAAACACACATAAACAAGACACCACAGAGTATACGCAGCGGAAGCCTTCATATAACTGCAATTAATTAACTGGAAAATAAATGCGTAACATACCTCTTGCAATTGGCTAGATCTCTTCAATAAATGTGACAAAGTGGTTTAACGAGTTATCCCTTATCGTCTTATAACTCAAACCAATTGATGTAACAATAGTGTGTTACACCACGTTCTTGTACACACGAATTAACAAACGATTTAAAGAGATTACTAGATCTACAAAACCTTGTTTTAGAAAAACAAAACCAAAACACCCTAGGAGGGGGTTGGCCGAATTTTGCAAGAGAAAAGGAAGAAAAACAATTAGGTTAAATGTGTGCAAAAAAGTTAACCTAAAACCCGAAACTAAGCTTTGCTTATATATGTTTTAGGACACTTAGGGAACAAGTTAGGTTTTAGGTTTGGGTCAAGCCCTCCCCTCCCCTTTGACCGGCCACTAAGAGAAGCCCATAAGGGCAACCCTAACTTGTTTTCCAACCAATTGCATTTTAGTCCTTATCTTTTACATTTAACGGCCGTTAGTCATTTCTCGTTAAATACTTAACAATCGTTAGTCAGTTTTGTGTAATAATTAATCGTAATAATTTTACATTAATTATTTAACTTTAATTCTTATTCGTAATGTGTGCAATCCCGTGGTCACGAGTTCGAATCCGTACATACACGTTTATTAAATTTATACATAAAACCAACAGCTCCCACTTGGATATGTTTACAAAATGTGTAATGACATTGGTTAGCGTCTAGCAACACGCCAATGCCCCCAGTACAACTCGTGTATGGTTTTCTAGAGAAAAACTGATTTGATGATTCGTCATCATATTCATCCTTGTACTTCTAATACAATGTTAATAAGAATATGGATCTTACTCATTTCTTTATTAACTATTATGTTTCTCGTTTTATATGATTGATCAAGATTACCAATTCTTCTGAAAGCATTCCAGAAGACCTTGGGCATGGCCATGCAAACATCTTGACAAACCCTACGAGGGCCCCAACATTATTAAATGACAAAACAACTTTGAAGGAAACCAATCATGTTTTGACTACAAGCAGAATTCTAAATTCGCAACACTTCTGAAAACAACCCTTATAACTACCAGTTACGTATAACGTTAGATTGACTCACAGAAATGCACGACATCCATGATATTTCTCCGGTATCTCAAGTCTGAGGATAAATATTCATGATGTACTTAATGACAAAGATCCCTAAAGTACCATCATGTGGTTGGGATAATTCCTATACTCAATCCATTGAATATCATCTGAAATTAGTCATGCTTCGCATCAATATACTTTCAAGTATATTCTAACTAATACTCAGATTTGTCTTAATTCAATACCATTCCCATGTTATTGATCGACAAAGGAATATTTAGAATAACTTAAGTTATTCAAGGATTTAAACATGCAAATATAAGGTAACATCACAATAAATGAATAATAAACATAACAAAATACTTTATTTTATTTAAATAATAATGTTTACAATATCCTTTTATCTAAAATACTGAGCCACAGATGGGCATGAAATTACTAGCTAAACGAAGTCCAAACTTATCAGACAAATGATTAAGTTTTTCACCAGGTAAGGCCTTCGTCAAAGGATCTGCTAGGTTATCATATGTGCGAACTTTGAGTAATTCAATTTCACCTATCTCGACTTGTTCTCGAACATGGTGTTATTGTCTAGGATAGTGTCTGGTGCCCTTCATGACTCCAGGCTCATGGGCAAAAGTAATTGCAGCAGAGTTGTCCCAATATACTTTAATAGGATTTTCAATCGACGACATAACTCCAAGCCCGAAACAAACTTCCTTATCCAAACGACTTCCATGGCGACTCGACCGCTATGTACTCACTTTCGTAGTAGACATCGCAAGAGTGGTCTGCTTCTTGCTCTTCCAATCCAAAACGCTCCATTGATGACAAATATGTAACCCGCTTGAGACTTCAGATCATCTTTGCCACACTTCCGTGATGGATCGCAATAACTTGTAACACACAATTCGCTCGGATTTCCCATACACTATGAACATATCTTTGTAGCCCTAAGGTACTTGAGAATATGTTTAACAGCGAGCCCGATGAAGTTCACATGGATTCTGTTGATATCGACTGGTCAGGTTTTGAGCAAACGCCACATCAGGTCTTGTGCATCGCACCGCATACATGATAGATCCTACAGCCGAAGCATAAGGAACTTTCTTCATGCGTGCCACCTTTGCAAGTGTTGTAGCACAGGCTTCGCTACTTAAACCATGGTTTATTTGCATCGGCAAATATCCCTTCTTAGAATTTTGCATATTGAATCTCTTCAATATTTTGTCAATGTAAGCACTTTGACTTAAACCAATTAACCGCCTTGAACTATCCCTGTAGATCTTGATTCCGAGTATATATGCTGCTTCCCTAAATCCTTCATTGAGAAACATTTACCAAGATAGGCTTTCACCTCATTTAAACTTGGTATATGATTTCCCATGATTAATATGTCATCGACATACAGAATAAGGAAAGTAACATGACTCCCACTAACTTTGTGATATTGATAAGGATTTAAAAGGTACACTTTTGAGGGGTCATTTAAGCCCTTAATCGATCACTTTTGTATCCATATCGCTTAATTTCGTTCCTTTTCACTTTTAGGTCTCTTGAAGGCAAATTGTTGGAATGACACTTATTCGGACGAAAAGGCGCGAATATATGAATAAAATGGCCAAAGTCAAGAATCAAGACACTCAAGTCATTGGAGCGAAGGTGGCGGCACATGAATTAAATGGCGACGCCGTCGCAACACGCTTTGAGACGACTCGAAGCCAAATTGTTATTTTGCACTTGACGGCATCGGGTTTTAAAGAGTAGGCGCCCCAACTCGGACAACCTAGATTCGGATCCCAACGCGCCGAAGATGAAGCCAATGGCGCCACAACCATAAGGTGAAGTCGTCACAAAGTTGACGTGGCCAAGACGAAACCTAATGGCGGCGACCGACGGCGTCAAAATAAAGAGTGACGCCGTCGATATTGTAACTCTATATATAGAATTGAATTTTTAATTTTAGAGGTAGTTTTGTGGAGTAAAACCTAAACCGAACTTTGGTTGTCTTAAGATCTTAGGGTTCCATACCCTATTTTACAACAAGATAAGTGATTTACTTCATTAATTCAATCATGTCTTCAATTGTTTGTGTGTATGCTTGCATGTTTTCAATTCTGGCTAATTTACTTGTGTGTTTGCTTAGATTTATGAAACCTAGGTATTGAATATTGATTGGTTGTCTCTTATCTTAATTTTGATTGACCTAGTATTGCGATAGGTCATTCGTTGTGTTTTTAATGCTTGAGTAATCTTTGTGAATATTAGTTTATAATCACCTAGAGTTATTGTAGGCTAAACATCCAAAGGTAACCTTAGAGTTAGTTTATGAATCCTAGAGATTTCGTAGGAAATAACCTTAAGGTAGTCTCAAAGAGTTAGGAAAACGACACCCTACGATTTAGAAGACACAAAGCGTTAAGAATAAGGATGTGACAATTCAACAATCAATAGGAGATAACTAGGGAGTAATAGTATCTAGGTAAACACATTTTTAATCATCATACGAGCACACAACAATAGACGTAGACTACCCTCACCTTAGCTTAGTTAATTAGATAAGTAGAGTAATCGGTAGAAATACCAACCCTCCAAATCCAATACCCCGAGATTCGTAATTTCAATTTTCTAAAAAAAATATAAAAAAAGATAAAAAAAAATAAAAAATTCCTCAACCCCAATCTTAGCGTAGTAATTTCTCACTAGCATTCCTATTCCCTAGAGAACGATATCAATTCCCAAGGCTTACCTAATACTACACTACAACGATTAGGTTCATCGCTTAGGGTGTTGAAAAACTTGCTCGATTTAAAAGGAAGTTCCTTTGACCCGAAGCGCGTTGTACGCGTATCAAGTTTTGGAGCCGTTGTCGGGAATAGAATAGCTAGTTAAATTTCCACCTCGCTTAGGTTCCTTGCTTGATTCCTATCAAGTAAGCCTTTTTGTTTCTCATTTTTAGCTTCCTTGTAGTCTATCCCCCTTGTGTTCGTAAAACCCTTTTCATTTGTCGCTATGGCAAGTGAAGTTGCATTTGAATCATTAACAAATGAGGAACAATTGAATTTCACAAATTGGATTGCTTTTTATTGTTCTAATGAATTTGTGAGTGACCTTAGAGATATCCAAAAAGAGACGGGTGTAAGGTTGGATGGATTTGATAAATTTTGTGCTTGTGTGGCTTCTATTCAACGATGATTGTTAGAATCAACTCCTTTTAGTGAGACCCTCTGAATTTTTTTTGAGAAAAGCCTCCTAAGCATAAACCATCAGTTGAATGATCTTAGGCACCATGATCAAAAAGACCTAGTTTTTAAGAACATGGAACCTAAACCCGAACAAGATTGTGAGATGGTTAGAGTTGAACTACCTAGTTGCATGTGTGGGATAGATTTAAAAAGATATGACATGCATGAGGAATCCTTTAGGCAAATAGAACATAGTGATCAAATTTTTGAGAATGATTCTTATGAATCGGACCAAGAATTTGAAATGGCTAAAGAAGGATTTGAGATACTTAGGAGTGTATTTGGGTTAGATCATACTAAAGCACATGATGAACATTTAGGAGATCTAGATATAATTGAGAATGAGGTGGAAACTCGAAGCCCACAAGCCCTACCATCACTTGAGGAACACACATCGCCTATAACTTTCCCGGAAGAAGTAGAAGAGACTATAGGAACCCCGATTGATATAGAACCTTTGGACCAAATGCCACTAGAGAATGTAGGTTTAAATGCTTGTTGTCATGACCTCTCTCTTATTCCTAGGGAAGTTCCTAATTTTGATGAACCGGAGCCTCAACCAAAAACCTTACCCAATTTTCCGTCTTTAGATGTGAATCTAGGAATTGAATTAGGCCCTAATCCATCCATCAAAATAAATAGTCCGGGTAGTTGCTTGATAAAGTTAGTGGACTCTAGGCCATGTAGAGTGGAAGCTAATATAGGAGTAACCCATGACCTTACACACTTACATCACCCATTCATGGTTGATAACAAAAAACATTATGGGTTTAAACCGGGTTTATTAGGTCAAAATGGATTCTTAACTAAGAATCTCTTGAAGTTGATAGAATATGATCCATTTCTAGAAGAAAGACTTGATTCACCCACTACACCCATAGAATTAGGTAAGGTTATAATGAATGGAGCACACCCCTTTGAGCATATAAATCACCCATCACCCTCTCCTCACGTAGCAAATTTCCACCCTAAGGGTGTGTATCGCTACTATCACCCGCACTTAAGCTTAAGTGTAGAAAAAACTTCCCCTTTATCCGTTAAATAAGGTAGAGTCAAGCTCGTGACTCGAACAAAAACAAGCGCTTCTTGGGAGGCAACCCATGTGTATTTGTTTTTTATTTTTATTTGTGTGTCATATATCTTTTCATTATTGTATGCTCTCATGTTTGAATTTGTGAAAATATTTTATTTTGTCTTTAACCTTGTCTTAATTACATATAAAGGTATTTTACGAAAATGATAAGTGTAAGGAGGATTACACACGTTTTCAAAAAGACCATGAACATGAGAATTACGATTATTAAAAAGATATACATGTGTGTTTGTTTGAGTCAAATGCTTTTATCAAGTCATAATAGATGTTTTGCACGAAATTTTTCCGATTCTAAAGATATAATTTTCCGAATTTTTTCGGAAAATCGCAGACCAGTTTGTCGGGATAACCTACTTGCTGTGGTCGCAACTCAAGGCGTCGGGAGGAGTAAACGATTTTCTAACTTTTTCTCGTTTTACGTGCTACTTATAAATTTTGAAATTTCTCGGTCTTAATTTTCCGAAAATCAGTAAACATCCATTCCAAAAGGATTATATCCTAGTTTAGTAGAGTCATATATATATTGTTACCGCCGATTTTACTGCTGAAGGTTTCATTTGTTTTCTTCAAGTGTGGGTTTTATTTATCAAGAAGAAGATACATAAGAATTGTTGGAGCTTTTCCCGCATACATTCTTCTTGAAGAAGAATTTAACCACTACTTCACACGGATCCTACCGAGCTAATCAGGGGAGTACTAGTTTCTTTCTCTTTAATTACCTTCTATTATCATAACTTTGATACTTTCGGGAACATTGGGGACAATGTTCGGTTTAAATGTATGGAGGGAAAATAAAACGGGAACTTTGAAACTATGCTTATCCTTGACTATTTGCCTTGTCCAATTTCAATTGTGTAATAAACCATGAGAAATATCGGTTAGGGTAATTTTGGCACCAAATTTAAAATTTTCATGACATGTAGGAGTGGGCCATTAGTCTTAATAAAGCGCCTCATGGATAGGAAGTTATATGACTAGCACAAACCCTTTACCACTTAAATTCTACCCAAATGTGAGGATCGCCTTAGATTTGTAGGAATTAAAGCATTCCACTTTAATGCTTCGAGAGTGTACCGGTAGTATAATAGATTCTAGAACTTGTTTTGTGATGCATTTCGAGATCGCTAGTGAGACTACACTTGTGTAGTTAGGAATAACTAAATGATAAGAGGCATTAGGATAACCCTTGTTTGATACACGTATTATAATTACTTCTTCCACATCGGTTGAGTAATTCCCCCCACACCCTTGCGTTGTACTCATCTTTAGTACACGATACCCCTAGTTAACCCCTCAGAGCCTATCCTTTTCACGGTTCTCATGATGTTTCAGTTTTCCGGAATATCAATAAAGAGCATTGTTTACAATCCACCCCCAAATGTACACCCAAATCGCCTTAGCCTACCTTGTATGCACTCACTTTTAATGAGTTATTGTTATCATACTAAACCCTTAGTTCAATTATCTAGTTACTTGCATAAGTTGCTAAGTCTAGTCATATCCTTTGTACACAGTTTTGGGACGATTGGGACTCATGGAAAAAGTTAAATTTTATGAAATGACGGGAAAGAACGTTAAATTCAAATTCCCTTTATTTACGTAATAATGTGCTCCAAGTGTTTTGATCTTTTCAATTTGGGTCAAATTAGTGTTAGAGTAATAAAAACTCAAGTGTAGGGATGTGCCTATAAATCCCTATTATTTTGATGTTATCGTAGAGGATGGTAGAGTAAAAGTGTATGTGAAAAAAAGGAAAAGTAAAAAATGAAAAAAACATACGGGCTACCATCCTACATCTATCTTAAATTTATGTTTGTTTGTTTCAATTTATCTAGAGTTTAGAGTGTCGCCTTGGCTTAGCAACGCCATTCTTCTCATGCTTGTAACATAAAGATTTTGACTTGCCACCACTAAATCGCCTATCCCACCAAACCCTTTGTTTCTTACCGTAGTTTAATGTTACAACCCTTTAAAAGTCCTCTTGGATAGTTTTTCTAGGTGCTTACGCCAAAAGCGATGGAGGTTTGATCTAGTCTCAAGCCTATGGTAATCTATGTACTAGGACGGTTAATGAGTGTTTATCTTCCATTTCCAACTTGATATATTTCACATACACCGAGAGATGAGAGTATCTAAACACCACTTGTGAGGTGCTAGTATGTAATTTCCGTGCCTGTTATGACTTTTGCGGGGCTTATACTTGTTATGAATTGTTCTAAACTAATGTTTCATGACCCATAACTTATAAATTAATTGGCTAAAAGCATATTTGCTTGAGGACAAGCAAATACAAAGTGTAGGGATATTTGATAAGGATTTAAAAGGTACACTTTTGAAGGGTCATTTAAGCCCTTAATCGATCACCGTTGTATCCGTTATCGCTAATTTTGTTCCTTTTACTTTTAGGTCTCTTGAAGGCAATTGTCGGAATCACACTTATTCGGATGAAAAGCGTGAATATATGAAGAAAATAGCCAAAGTCAAGAATCAAGACACTCAAGTCTTTGAAGTAGGTGGTGGCACACGGACCAAATGGCGGCGGCGTCCGAACACGATTTGAGACGACTTAGAAGCCAAATTGCTATTTTGCACTTGACGGCATCAGGTTTTAAAGAGTAGGGCGTCACAACTCAGACGGCCTAGATTCGGATCCCCGATGGCGTCAGAAGATGAAGTCGATGGCGTCACAACCATAAGGTGACGCCGTCACAAAGTTGACGTGGCCAAGACGAAAACCTAATGGCGGCGACCCGACGGTGTCACAAATAAAGAGTGACGTCGTCGATATTGTAACTCTATATATAGAATTGAATTTTTAATTTTAGAGAGGTAGTTTTGTGAGTAAAACCTAAACCGAACTTTGGTGTCTTGGGCAATATCTTAGGGTTCTATACCCTATTTTACAACAAGATAAGTGATTTACTTCATTAATTCAATCATGTCTTCAATTGTTTGTGTGTATGCTTGCATGTTTTCCATGTCCGGCTAATTTACTTGTGTGTTTGTTTAGATCTATGAAACCTAGGTATTGAATATTGATTGGTTGTCTCTTATCTTAATTGTGATTGACCTAGTATTGCGATAGGTCATTCGTTGTGTTTTTAATGCTTGAGTAATCTTTGTGAACATTAGTTTATAATCACCTAGAGTTATTGTAGGCTAAACATCCAAAGGTAACCTTAGAGTTAGTTTATGAATCATAGAGATTTCGTAGGCAATAACCTTAAGGTAGTCTCAAAGAGTTAGGAAAACGACACCCTACTTAACCTTAGAATACACAACGCGTTAAGAATAAGGACGCGACAATTCAACCATCAATAGGAGATAACTAGGGAGTAATAGTATCTAGGTAAACACATTTTTAACCATCATACGAGCACACAACAATAGACATAGACTACCCTCACCTTAGCTTAGTTAATTAGATAAGTAGAGTAATCGGTAGAAATACCAACCCCCCAAATCCAATACCCCGAGATTCGTAATTTCAATTTTCTAAAAAAAATATAAAAAAAGATAAAAAAAAATAATCTTCCTCAACCCCAACCTTAGCGTAGTAATTTCTCACTAGCATTCCTATTCCCCTAGAGAACGATATCAATTCTCGAGGCTTACCTAATACTACACTACAACGATTAGGTTCACTGCCTAGGCTGTTGAAAAACTTGCTCGATGAAAAGGAAGTTCCTTTGACCCCGAACGCGCGTTGTACGCGTATCAGATATACACGTGGCTCATCAAGATTCTGAGTAAATCCAAAACTTTTGATTTCTCCATCAAATCTTTTATCCCATTGCCTTGATGCTTGATTTAGTCCATAAATGGACCTTTTAAGCTTGTATACACGGTTAGGAAATTGGGGATTCACAAACCCCTCAGGTTGTGCCATATAGATTCTTCATATAGACGACCATTTTGAAAGGCGATTTTAACATCCATCTGCCAAATCTCATAGTAATAGTGTGCAACTATAGCTATGAGAATCCTAATAGCTCTTATGTCTACTACAGGAGAGAATGTCTCCTCGTAATCTACGCCATAGGTTTGAGTAAAACTTTTAGCTACTAGACGAGCCTTATAGGTGTGTACATTGCCATCCATGTCAGTGTTCTTGTTGAAGATCCACTTACTTCCAACGACTTTAGCATTGGGAGGAAGGTCAACTTCAATCCAGACATCATTCTCTTTCATAGATTGCATTCCCCCATTCATAACAATTTGCCATTTGTTCTTTTCAGGATCAGCCATGGCAGCCTTATAGTTGACAGGTTCATTAAGATCCCCAACCATATTTTCCTCCACCTCTACATTAAGACATAGACGGTCAGGTGCTAGTATAGTCCTTTCAGACCTACGAATGGGAACAACTTCAGGAGGAGCATCCAAGCTTTTGGCTCTTCTTGAAGTTGGCTAGTATCATCAGAAGGTGTTGTATCTTCATGATCATCTTCCAGATCATATACTCTCCCACTGAGTTCTTGAGATATGAGATTCCTTTCAAGGAAGTTTCCATATCTAGCCACAATGACTTTGTTCTTAGGTGGGTAGTAGAAGTTTCCATACATTTAACAGATCTTGGTTGGAGCTTATTTGGTGAGTCACGTTTAACATACGCCTCACAACCCAAGACCTTTAAGTAAGAAAAGTTGAGAGCTTTTCCTGTCTATATTTCATATGGAATCTTAACAACCTTCTTAGTTGGAACCATATTCAAAATGCGAATAGCAGTTTGAAGGGCATAATCCCAAAAAGTTAAACGAAGAGTTGTAAGATTAAACATCAATCATACCATGTCTAGTAAAGTATGATTTCTCCTTTTAGATACACCATTTTGTTGTGGAGTATAAGGAGATGTGAGTTGCTGGACAATTCCACACTCAGCTAAGTAATTTTTGAACTCTTGGCTTATATATTCACCACCTCTATCGGATCGAAGAGCTTTAATCTTCTTACCGATTTGTATTTCTACTTCACTTTTGAAAACCTTAAATGTTTCAAAGACTTCATGTTTATGTTTAAGTAAATAAACATAACCATAACGACTGAAATCATCAGTAAAGGTTAAGAAGTAGGTAGCACCACGTTTTGACACATGTCTAAGTGGACCACACACATCAGTGTATATCAATCCAAGTAGATCTGTAGCCCTTTCCACTTGATGTGAAAAAGGATTTCTTGTCATCTTCCCAGATATGCAAGACTCGCATTTGTTAAATGATTCATCATTGACACATTGTAAAAGCCCCTCATGTTGCAGCTTTACCATGTGTTTCTTGCCTATATGAGCAAGGCGATAGTGCCAAAGATAGGAAGAGTCCGAGTTAGACTTGCTCTTCTTATTGCTAATGCTATACAACGAATTATTTCATTTGGACACATAATCATCCATATCAATTTCAAACACACCATTTATAGGAATTGCATTAAAATAAAAAACATTATTAAAAGAAACTGAAATTTCATAACTGGTAAAAGTGTGTATGAAACCAATATCTTTCATTAAAGAAACTGAAATAACACCCCTAATAATGGAGGGTGCATAATGAAAATTATTTAGTTTAAGAATTAAGCCCGAAGGCAACACTAAATCAAAAGTCCCAATGGCTTCAACTGTTGCACGCTTGCCATTGCCATTGCCAACGTACAAGTATCTTTATCCACAGGTCAGCTTCTTTGCATCTCTAAGTCCCTGCGATGAATTACAGATGTGAGTACCACATCCTGTATCATAAATCCAGGAATTTTTCTTACGAGGAAAATAAAATAATTCAAACATAAAAATACCTGAGGTGCTGGTCACCATCTTATTTTTATTTTGAAGCAACTCATTCTAGCAACAATGGACAGTTCCGCTCCCAATGGCCTGGTGTGTTGCAGTGGTGGCAAGCCGAATCCTTCTTAGGATTATCCTTTCTCTTTGGAGGGTTCTTCTTAGGAGCTGGTGGGATCACAACTTGTTTCCCCTTTCCTTTTTCTTTTCCCTTCTTATCTGCTTGCGGTTTTGGCTTATTTACCCTACCACCTTGTATTGCTAGTACCACAATTGTAGGTGCCTTCTTAGGTAGTCTATTCTCGAAGTCTACAAACATTGCATGTAACTCATTCACTGTCTTCCCCGTGTAATGCATATTGTACTGGCGCACAAAATCACCAAACCTCTCCTGATTAAGGGAGTGATTGATGAGGCCAACACACACATCTTGGGAGTAACCATAGTCGAGCTTCTCCAGTTGGTCCAAGTGATGTTTCATCTCAAGGACGTGGTCGGATACAGATTTACCAACCTCTTGCTTACAATTATGAACCTTTTCAATTAGTTCATACAATTCAGATGCTGGTGGCTTCTCAAACATACGTTTGAGTTGATCGAGCATGCTCATTGGCACATGGTGCTCAAATTGTTTTTGCAATTGAGCAGTCATACCCGAGAGCATAAGGCAACCCACATCATTGTGCTTCTCATACTCGACATGATACTCCTCTTTTTCAAGAGCAATAGCCGTTTCAGCAGGAGCTTCAGGCAGAGGCGAAGTCAAAATCTCAAGTCTTTTGGCAACAGGAATGATGATCCTAATTGCACGATGCCAATCATTGAAATTTGGGCCAGTCAGTTTGTCTCTTCCAATCATATCTTTGAAAGCAGCACTCATTAAGCTCATAATGTTTTTAGGTTGATGAGCCATCTACAGAAAAAGTTCAAAAAACCATAATTAGTATTTTGATAATTTTCCTTTTCAATAAAATTAAATACCCAAGGTTCATATTCATATAACCAATTAATTTTCATTGAAAACTAGGATCGAAATTGTCATAATCTCATCACATCAGTTGATCTGCTAGTAATGAAATTACACAAAATGGTACGAGCCATTGCCTAATTGCCAATTTCAATTGCAATTCCTAAATTTATGGGATTTACATCTAGCCAACATAAGTTGCAATTTAAGTATGTTTGATCCCCATCTTATGCCTTGAATTGCCAGTTCTCACCGCCTAACTCAATTAAGTTGTCCAACTTAAGAAACTACAAAATTATCCATGCCCGTTCTCACGACACGTGGATATTTTACCCTTTAATTACCATCTAAGTCACGTTCTCACGCAAATAAAAGGTAATCTCAGGTGTTTCCATTTCATTGGATGGCATATAACCTAAATTTGGGGTAATAAATTTGATTTTGGTGTCAAATCAAATATGTACAAAGATGTCATGCATTCATCTTTGTAGCATAAGGTTTTTATTAAAATAGTTATATCCTTGTTTTAATGTTTAAGCTTTTAATCATAAACTTTAATCGAGGTATTTGTTATACCAATTAAAGAATTACCGTTAATTACCATTATATCCTACTGCTGCATGAGTCATAAGACCCAAGTTATTCGGATAATTACCACAAAACTGGCGCGTAGAACTTAAAGTCAATTCACCCATAAGATTTTATGCACATTATATAGGAATACTTGGTAACTCCATTAAGACGCACAAACGAGCGGAGAATTAGGTCAGCGTGAAGCATATTATATACCCTCTTCTTTAAGGTCACAATTTAGTGCGTACCAACCTTATACCCATCTTATAGTTTGTCATTAATGGGTGCGCCGTTCTAACTATTTTGTGCATAAACATCAATCAATTAAACGTTTATGACTATTATGCTTAAAAAAACACATGTTTCATCATTGTTTAGATCAGTTTATTTTTCTTATAAAAAATACCCTTGTTTACAACTTGTCACACAAAACAAACAAGCAACTATTTAAAAAATAAACACATAAACAATGAATACATAACTTAACAATTAATCATGCATATCAAATAGCCACATGCAAACTTTTTTGATAAATCCTATTAATAATCAACTCTAGATCTAAATAATGTATATGTTTAATTAAGACTCTCACCCGTTTACAAGAAGGTGAGTCATATGCATCGATTCATCGATTGCGTAAGTCAAAATTAAACGAATACCACATAGCATGTAATTGAATTATTAATAACAATTGAGGTCTTCCTTGATTTTAGATCTATCAAAATTATTAATTATATGTACACACTTAATCCAAGTAAAGCATACAAAAATTAGATCCATGACAAAACATGCATGTTTTTATCATGGAAGTTAACACATAACAATTATTGCAAGACATTAGGCTTCCCAGTAAGGGCACTCAATCCCCCCCATTTTCTCTGTCACGTCAGCTTTCTCTCTCCAGCGACCTTCAGACGATTGGGTACCCCAGTAAGATAATAATTTTCCAAAGTTAACTTTTAGCAAATTAAATGAGGTAGTATGTCGATCGGATACACGACCAACTTGTTTAAAAAATGCTAGACGATCGAATCTCCACAAAAGGGAGATCGATGTGAGATCGATCGTTTGTATCGATCGAATGGTATTACTGCAAGCAGCCTTATAGTTACGCAATAAACACATAATATTACATACAACCTAGGATTTTTCTAATCCAATTAAAAAAATTAAAAAACCCTAAAAAATTAGGGCTAAAAAACGCCCCAAAAAAATTGTTTATTTTTTATTATTATTATTATTATTATTTTTAGGGTTAGGTTTTGCAAACCCTAGATCTACACATACAATAATAACACAAAACAAGTATTCGGTTTTTATGTGTTTTAGTAATTAATTAAAGTTTATAATTGGCTAGATCTCTTCAATAAATGTGACAAAGTGGTTTAACGAGTTATCCCTTACCGTTTTATAACTCAAACGAATTGATGTAACAATAGCGTGTTATACCACGTTGTTGTACACACGAATTAACGGACGAATTAAAGAGATTGCTAGATCTACAAAACCTTGTTTTAGAAAAACAAAACCAAAACACCCTAGGAGGGAGGTTGGCCGAATTTTTCAAGAGAAAAGGAAGAAAACAATTAGGTTAAATGTGTGCACAAAGTTAACCTAAACCCTAAACTAAGCTTTGCTTATATAGGTTTTGTTGGGTCAAGCCCTCCCATCCCCTTTGGCCGCCACTAAGAGAAGCTCCAAGGGCAATAACTTGTTTTTCCAACAATTGCATTTTAGTTCTTATATTTTACATTTAACGGTCGTTAGTCATTTTCCGTTAATTACTTAACAATCATTAGTCGGTTTTGTATAATAATTAATCGTAATCATTTTACTTTAATTATTTAACTTTAATTCTTATTCATAATGTGTGCAATCCCGAAGTCACGAGTTCCGGTTATCTAGAAACCAAAAGTTTTAGCACTGGCCTTTTTAAGATGAGTACCACTAATGCGCTCGCCTCCACATCTAAACCATTTGGAACAAACGACATAAGTTTAGAAAAGCACCTAAAGAGACTAGGAAAGTCAAACCACTTCTCTAGATAAAATGTGAATCCTAATGAGTGTGCCTTACCTTCTACGTGACTAGGAAGCACCTCTAGAGCAAAGCAGACTAAAGCCTAAGAGCAATACAAGGAACATAGAGTCTCGCTTGCCTCTAAGAGTAGTCGCTTGAATAAAGAGAAGAAAGTAGAAGAACACCCTAGAATTTACCGCTTTGTAATAAGAAAGACATTTCATCTCGAATGTAATGAACCTATGAAATATTCTAAGTTTAATGAATCATTGAATCTGTTTGTTTAACTTGCAAGAAATCTTTAACTAATGTTCATGATGATTGTGTTTCTAAGCATGAGATTGTTAAGCTCATGTTAAGAATGTTCCCAAAAGAACTTATGCTAAACGAATAGAAGACTAGTCGCGAGACTTAGGCTTTACACTACCGATAGGGAGCTTAATGTTTACTTTAGGATGACATTTGAAACCCATGTGTAGAACTTTCACACTCGAGAATGGTAGAATGAGTGATGCACTGTCTTACCTATAGATGACTTCTATGAGTGTGATCGATTTTACCTCTAACCCAAAGGAACCAAAATCAAAACGGTTTCCAAAATCTTCTTCGTGATTGGCGTGTTATCGAAATATGTCTTTGGATCGTCGACTCTGGTTGCTCCAAGCACATGACCGGAATCTGGTCGCTCGATCAATTTCGTCGGCAATTCATGGGAACCGTATATATCGGAAATGATCATGTAGCTATATCATGGGTTATGGAGATCTACCTTTGGTAATTATTTGATCACTCGGGTTTACTATGTCCAAGGGTCGACACAATTTGTTTTTCAGGCAGCTCTCGTGATGCGATTTAGAGGTTGCTTTAGGAAAATGCTTGCTCGTTAGAAACTTGGATGGCACCGATCTCTTAACCGGGAATCGTGATACAAACTTGTATGCTATCGAAATCAATCAAATGGACTCTTCATCACTAATATGTCTTATGACACGAGCATCCGAACTCACCTGGTTGTGGCATGTAAGGTTATCCCATCTCAACTTTGACACCATCAACAATCTTGCCAAAGACAACATCGTCAACGGACTTTCAAAGTTCAAATACACCAAGGATCACTTATGTCCATCATGCGAACATGAAAAGCAAAAGAGCATCATATAAACCTAAAACCGCACCTAGTTCGGAAGCAGGTCAGATATGTTGCATATGGACCTATGCGCCCAATGAGAGTTGAAAGCATTAACGGAAAAAGGACATTCTTGTTATCGCCGATGATTATTCAAGATATACATGGGTTAAGTTTTCGAGATCAAAAGACTAAGCACCGCATTCTCATCACCTTCTTGAAACGTATTCAAGTACTTCTTCAAGCTCCGAAGAGTTGTAAGAACAGTATAACCCAGACCGAATTCACTAATCGAGTTAAGAACTTTCTTTGAAGATGTTGGAATTACACATCGACATCGCTTGTTAGAACTCACATGAGAATCGGGTAGTTGAAAGAAGAAATAGAACTCTTGTGGAAGCCGCCGCACAATGCTAATCTATTCTAGTTAATCGTTATTTCTTTGGGCGATGTTAACGCTTGTTTCACTCGTAACCGATCCCTAATCCATCCTAGATTCAATAAAACCCCGTATGAGCTTGTGAACAACAGAAACCCGATATCTCTTACTTTCACGTGTTTGGCGCTTTGTGCTATCCGACGAACCACGAGAAGATCTAGGAAACCGAAAGCTAAAGGTGATATTGGAATCTTCATTGGATATTCAGATAACTCGAGGGCATTCTGGTGTATAACAGAGAACTAGGAGGATCATGGAGACGATTTAATGTAATTTGATGAACTTTCACAAATGGCTTCCGAGAGACTCGCCTGAACCCGCGACTAAACCCGCAGACTGGACACATCGGTTCTCAGACTCAGTACTCAAAGAGCTCAATCAACTTCATCCGACAATCCTAGAGAACAAGAATGGGAGAATTTCTTCAGTTAATGTTCGATGAATACTATGGTGGAACTTTGACAAATGCATCAAACCATCATTCCATCCGCACCCGCTCAAAATCATCCTCCACCACCAATGTAAGATGCATCTACAACGTCGAAACCAATGCACCAACTCCATCTATATCATCTACATCTACTACAGTTATTGCACTGCTCTACCAAAGCAGTTGATGAGCAAAACCAAAACCATAACGATGCAACGTTAGATGAAGACTTATTTGAAAACCCGCTTGCTACGGAATCACCAATCATCTTCATGCTTACGAGAACCATCTAACTTATGACGCTTAACCAACGGTATCCTTCTACTTTGAAGTGGACAAAAGACCACCCAATTGAACAAGTTATGGTGAACCTTCAAGGCAAATTCAGACGAGACGCCAACTTGCCACCGATTGCGACTTGTGCATTTACCTTTGCTCAATTAGCAATATAGAGCCAAAGAACATTCGCGAGGCAATGGCGATCCCGCATGGATAGAAGCGATGCAGAGGAACTTCTCCACACCGCCTTCATGACTCTTCGAATGGTTCCAAGACCAATTGACATTCGGCCATTGATCTCAAATGGTTATGGAAGAACAAAAGGGATGAAGAGATGACAGATTGCAACAAAGCTCGCCTTGTGGCCAAAGGATACTGCACAAGAGGAAGGGATAGACTTTGAAGAGTCATTTGCGCCGTAGCTAGACTTCAAGCATCAGATATTCTTAGCCATGCATCATTCACAAAAACATCACGGTTTATCGATGGACATTAAGACCGCGTTTTGAATGGAACTCGAAAGGCGGTACGTGAGTCACCGAAGGCTTCATTGACTTGAACATCCGGATCACGTCTACAAACTCAAAAGGCAATCTACGGTTTAAAACAAGTTCTCAGAAGGTATGACGAACCGTCCTCTTTCCTTATCCAAAACAATTTCACCAAAGGAACAGTTGATCCTACCTTGTTTACACAAAATGCAAAACGACATTTTGATTGTTCGATTTATGTAGACTACATCATCTTTGGGTCCACTAATCCGAATCTTTCAAAACATTTTGAAAATCTTATGAAAAGTAAATTTGAAATGTCCATGATGGGGAACTAAACTTCTTTCTTGGTTTACAAATACATCAATCCTCGTGGAATTTTGTATAAATCAAGCTAAATACACAACCGAGATTTTGAAAATCATGGTATGGATAATTGTGACTCCTACGTAACACCAATGGTAACTTCACCAAAAATTGGAGCCGATTTGTTTGGGAAACCTATTGATCCGAAGAAATATCGGAGCATGATTGGTTCTCTCATGTACCTTACCGCTAGTCGACGGATATTCATTTTGATGTTTGCTTATTAGCACGGTTTCGAGCTAAGCCTATCGAATCGCACCTCAAAGAGGTTAAAAGGATCTTCGGCATCAAGACATCCATTCACATGGGACTTTGGTATCCAAGGAACCGGATTTGATCTAATTGCCTTTTCGATGCGGACCACGTGGGTGATCAAGTTACAACAAAAAGTACATCGGGAGGAGCACAATTTTGGGTGAAAAGTTAGTCACGGTCTTCAAAGAAACAAGATTGCATCGCACTTTCAACCACCAAGGTAGTATGTGTCTCTATCTCGTGTTGTGCTCAAGTTCTATGGATGAGAACACAACTCACAGATTATGTCTTTACTTTCGATAAAATACCTATGTATTGTGACTCGAAAAGTGCCATAGCCATATCATGCAATCCTGTTCATCACTCAAAGACTAAGCATATCAAAGTCTGCTATCACTTCATCAAAGAGTACGTCGAAAATGGTACTGTTGAATTATTTTTCGTGAAGACAGATTACCAACTCGCCGATCTATTAACTAAAGCCCTTCCAAAAGAAAGGTTTGAATATTTAGTTCGACGAATTGAATGCTAAGCCTAACCCCGAGGAGTTAGAACGCCTTCCGAATCTTCTTGAAAATGATTTTCCAAAGCTTCACTGTAAATATTTTGAAAACAAAATACAAAATTTGAAAAACCAACAAAAGCAAAATATAAAAATATAAAACTTTCAAAAATACAAAACAATATAAAATCAAAATCCAAAAATATTCTTCTACGACATGTCTCTTGTATAATCGATATTCATACATTTCTAGAAATGTCATTCAACAATGATACACGGCATCTATGATGCTCGAGCGAGAGTTCTTTAATATGTTTTCTAAAACATGTCGTTTCTCAAAATTTCTTCAAAATGGATTTGATACATCAAGACGAAACCCTGATGAAATGATGACTTTTGATTATTTTTTCAAATCAAAACTCGTGTTTTAAAGAAAAATCAGTGTACGCTTCAGCACTACATTTAAAATGGTGAGAATCATCATCATCTTGAGCACCTTTTCAAGATTGTTCAAAAGATTTTTCAAAATATTTTGTGCTCAAGATAATTCCTCTAAAACCCTTTAATTGATTATGCTTTATTAAAGGGGAGTATAAAACAAAATGTTCCAAACTCATGCTTAAATCAAATCCGCTTGTCTCCCCAAAAGATTCTAATATGTTGTTTAATCTGTTGATATCAAAATATCACGAATATGCTATTTTGAGGGGAGGAGACGTGATTAAAATGTGATCAAAAAGTTTAATGATCGTGTTTGAATCTCAAAATGAGCTCGACTCGCACGGAACCAATGAATTGACGGAATCAAAGTCAAGAATGTACCATCTCGAGAAACTTTCTATGAACTTGACCAGACGGGTAATAATTTCAAGCTAGTTCTCTAGTGATGTAAACGTGTCTCGAATCGGTCTAGCACATTTAAAGTCGATCAATTCAAAAGTGCAAACCTACCCTCTATGTGCAGATTCACAAAACTTATAAGCACATGTGAAGGGAGTGTTTCGAAAATATAAAACTCACTGAGTGTTTCAAACTTGTTTTCTATCATAAACACTCGAGAGATTTTCAAGAAAATGGTTTTATGGCAACAATAGGACAATCATGGAGTTATAAGGTGACTATGGATAGGAAATCAGTCCTATGATCCGCCAGAGTCGGAGGGATCTACCCAAGGACATCACAAATAGTTACTATTAGAAGTCCTTAGGAATGATTGAAAAAAGGAGTAATGTGAGAAAGGAGAAAGAAGGGTTGAAGAATTAAAAGAAAAGTAAAAGAAATGGTGAAAAGAAATAGCCCTCCATATTCAACCTTGGCGTAAACCGGTTCAATTCATTTGCTACCGGTTGTCACTAGATGACTTGGTATTGAAGACAAAGACGCCATGGACCCAATGACGCATCGCACTAAACCTTCTAGCCACTCAATTCCTCTCAAAAGGATTTGTTTCATTCTCACCGAACCCTACATAATCTATCGACCTTCTTAGAGATGGTTGATATAAGCAAGGAGACCTCTCCTAGTCTCCGCCAGAAAACCAAAATGCACTAATCGAGTCAGAGCCACGAGATTCATCAAAAGATCTCATAGGAACACTTAACATGACATCGCTTGTTGTTCATCAATAGCGGCACAAGTGATATATTCTAGAGTCCTACGCAGATCTTAGCAATCGCCGTAACATTTATGAGAAGTTTCACAATTGTGATTCTTCGTGATTGAATGGAAACTCGCCTGTGGTCAACATCAAGCCCCGACAAGCAGTCACTTGTAACCCCATGGATTACGCCCGTGTGTCTAACGGTCTACGATCGTGAGGTGATGCTTGGTGTACCTCGTGACTCATCCGTTTACCTGAAATTCAAACTTGTAAAGTCTGCGGAATCCGCTTATTACTAACTGTTTTATGTTTTCTTATGGAAGCTCCGGAGCGGATTGATCGTGCGATTCTCCACATGCTCATACCAACAACACATGAAAGTTCTCATCATAATCAAAGGCTACACAAAGTTAAAGATGATTCTTCGTCACAAAGAATCTAAAAGTATAAAGACTGTTTACCTAACCAACGAAGTTGACAACTAAATCAAGACTATTCTTGCTCAAGGAAAGTAAAGATCTTATCAGTGGAGCATCTTTTGAATGAATAAGGTTGGTGATTTATTATTTTAACGTGTTAGATAGTTTAAATCGAAAATGATATAAGGATCTCAAAATATAATAAAATAACATATGAATAACTATCGACAATTTTCGCTTAACCGTGGTTAAGTTATGATAAGTGTCGATGATTCGCTTAACATGATATTTGAGGTATAATCGTAATTACGACAATTTTCGTAGTTATAAGTGTCAATTTCAATGATATTTAATCGTAATTCACCTATATTAAGACATAAAAAATACATTTAATCCACTTCAAACATAAAAATTAGGTTATATTTTTATTTTTTGAGTTTAATATACTTAAACGAGTTCACGGTTGGCTGTTTAATATTTCTTTCAACCCAAACACAACCCGTTTATTAAGCAGGTTAGATGGGTTGGTAATTTTTGACCAAAACCTGTTTATCCTCAACCCAAACCCGTTTAACTTCGTGTCGTGTCAAAAAGTTGTATTTTAAAAAAACATACAAATATTTAAGTTTTAATAGGTATATATGCAATTTTCTCTTTAAAAAATAGGTTCTACATACCACTAAATTTATAAGCTTACCCCTTTATTATAAAAGTATTTTTTTTTTTTTTTTTGTTTTTTGTTTTTTGTAAATATTTGGTTTTATTCCAGTATTATCTTCGTAACTTTGTTTGGTCATACTTCTTATTATTTTGTCTTGGTATTTTTATTTTTTATGACTAAAATTTCTATCCAATTAAATTATGAATATGCCAGAATATTTATTGTTTATCTTTTTGGTCATTGTTTTATCAAAATACAATAAAACATAAAAAAAAAAAAAATAATAAAAATAAAAATAAAAAAAATAAAAAATGACACAAGACGAGACATCATTTCTTGTCATAAGCGGGGTAACGCAATAAAATGTGGGTCAAAGAGAGTACGCATAACAATACCCACACATTTATAAATAAAAATAAAAAATTTGTATGTACACACTTCATTTCAGTTAATAATTGTCTGGTTATGATAAAAGTGATCATTGCCGATTAATAACAGCTTGGTTTTAGCTTATTTACTTGGTTCTGTTAACCTGGTTTTTCTACTGTTTCAGTTTTATTCCCTCACACTTTAAAAGGAGAGTTGTGACAACCAAAATAACTTGTCGAATGACACATAAAGGTTGTATAATTAAGCCACAACATAAGACATATAAAGTATTCTGCTTAAACAACTTATGAACATAAAATTAAGATAATTTAAATGAAATAGTACTAATATTCCTTTTTTCTATATAATGCCAATAACTTGGAAAATTAATGTGGAAGTTGCACTTTTTCTTGTGAATTAACTATGTCGATTGACAAATCTGTTGGTAAAGGGACCCGATTAGATTTGATAAATCCTAGGGAGACAAATTTATTGGTAGGGGCCTCTTTAGATTTCTTTTATTTCTAACGTTATCAAAGATTCTTTTTATGACTCCAACACCACACGTTGTTATTTCAACAACCTTTTTCCCATTTCTTTACGTTCTTCAAATTCAAACCCGCAATTATATATGAAGAAAATATACCTTTTCTCTCATTTGCTTAAAGATAGATAACAAATTTTTTGTGCTTTGGTCAAGTGAAATGAAAGTATGTGATTAGGATTTGACTTAAATTCCTTGTAGGGTTGAAAATAGTACTACAAACATTGATCACGTGTGGTAACTTGACAATACAACGGACAATGCTAATAGGTATTAAGGAATGCAAACGTGAAAGTGAAGAGATACGAGCTCCGTAGATTAGATATTTCCTATTGATTATTAGGTATTAAGGAATGCTAATAGGTAACTTGATAATCATACAGTGTCTCATGTAGGGGCATCACGAACCTTCCGAAGTAATATAGAGCGCCTAATCATTCGTTTGTTGAAAAATATTTTGGTGCTAATAGTTCCTGTTGTTAGACTCCCTCTTTCTAGTGGTTGTTACCAGGGACGGACCCAGGATTTTCGGAAGGGTGTTTCACAAAGTTTTTTCTATCATAATTACCAAAATTTGCACACTATAAAGAAAATAGCACAAATATCGAGGGTTGCACATACCAAATAATCACTTTTTCGAAAAAATTTACACTCCGTGACTTAAAATTGGGTGTGGCCCGTGCCACACCCGGCATCTATGTTGGTCCGTCCATGGTTGTTACACCACTTTGTGACCTTTAGTATCAACAACTCTATTACATATGTGAACTATTAGACGCATCAGCTAGCTAGCCTACATATATATAAGACCATGTGTCCATGTGTAATGGTTCGGTCGAGGGACCGGTCGACCCCCTTGGGCGACGCATCCCGACCATTACACCCCTTAAATTGGACGAGTCCCATGCACAAAAAAAGGAAATCGGTCGCATAATCGATCGAGTCGCTTGGCATGAAGTTGTTTGTTTGTGTGTGAGTGTATTTATTTAATTGTTTTTGTAGTGTATGTTTTTGTTGGTGTCCGGTGTGTGTCGAAGATCTCGAAACGGAAGAACATTTGCTTGTGAATTGCTCTGTTGCGAAGGATACATGGTCGGAGGTTCTCAAATGGTGGAAAGTCCAAAACATTCAAATCCACAACCTGAATGATGTCCTCACTATCGCAAATCAAACAAACTTTTCTACAACAAATGTTATGCTTTTTGATGCCGTTGTCCAATCAACTCTATGGATCCTTTGGCGCTTTCGCAATGAGTCCACGTTTAACTTAAAACGTCCAAGCCAAAGCCTCATTCTCAATGACATCAAGCTTCTCTCTTATACATGGATTTCAAATAGATATAGGAAAGCCTCGATTAATTGGATAGAGTGGTATTGTAATCCTTGTATTGCTTTGTTAAGCCCGTAGCTGCTTGCTAGGGTCTTTTTTTTTTTAATAAAATGCCGTTCAAAAAAAAAAAATGTTTTTGTTGGTGTCTTCGGTCACTGTATTACAGTAAATTGATCATGAAGTTGTCTTGAATTTTGAAGCTGATGTGGCGATGGTATTGTTGGTCTCACATTACACTTAGCCTTGTTTTGAGGTATATATACATAAACAGGACTTAAAGGTAGGGTTTAGCTAGCAGACGATTATGGGAGTCTCAATGCACTCAAGAACTTGGAAATGCTTATTTGTTAAATTTGGGTTTTAATTCTTAGAGAAAAAAACAAGAGGATGTTAAGTGGTGTTGAAAATGCATCGTTATAATTCTTAACTTTTTTAACGGACTTTTTATTTTGTGGAAAAGACCTGAGAAACTAATCAACCAAACAACTATACATGTTTCGTATGTACACAAGTGTTGTTGATATTGTGATGATATGTCCAATCCCGACACCAACTTTGAGACCTAATCAAAGTATACGCGTTGATATATGGCAACTACATGATTTGCAACCGCATAGAATGAACTATATTAAAACGTTGCTAAATTCCAGAAAATCGATCATCTTGAATAAGGAAAAGGATTTCTCTCAAAGCTTTTATTTATCATATCAGTTAAATCGAAGTATGAGAAGCATGCTAAGGTACCATGTACAATGTTTATGCTAGAATATAATTGGCTCGAAAGGTATAAACTAACTTGTCAAATATAGACATCAGTTAGATCCAAATACTAAAGAAATTAATTTGTATAACATGTTTAACTTCACTACTACAATCTAGCTCGCTTTGTTTGGGATTGCTGAGGCGAAGTAGGTGGAGACATGTTTTGGTCATGGCAATCTAGGGCCGTTTGCAGTATTTGTGATTGATCAGGTTTATGTTTTCTTTTCTGGGTGCGTATCTGGTCCATGTTCATGGGCCCGGATTTAAGAATCGAGTCTTTTAAGCGTCTAACATCAGAGAGCTTCACTGGTTTCAGTAGATATTCCTCAGCTCCTTCTTCTAAACATCTGTATTTTATCACAAGGGAAGAACCAAGTGTTAATTAAATCATACATCTTCATTTATAACATATCATTATAAACAAAGCCGGCCATCACCTTTTTACAATACAGGTAAATAATCTTCATTTAGTCTAAAATGTTACTTTCAAGATTTTAATATTTCAAGTATATATGTGTAGATCAATCATAATAAAATATAGTAACCAATTAATTAACGAATTTAGTGATAACGAAATTAACTGATAGATAGATTAGAATCATACTTATCGATGCGTGTTACACTGTTTTCAGATGACATGATCACCACAGGTATCTCTTTCAGTGTTGAAGAATTCTGTTAATAATCAAGATTAGAAACTTTAATTTCATATCCAAAATTTATGCGCATAAACAAGAATCAAATATAAGATCATAAGGTAATATAATATACCAACCTTAATTTTCTTAAGTAGTTCAAATCCTGTCATTCCAGGCATAGAATAATCTGTCATTATCAAATTTACCTTCAAATCCTGCCAATATTTAAAACAAATCAGATAAGTTAATCTTATATAAAATAATCCAAACTAAAAAATGTTTCAAGAGCTTAAATTGTTACAAGACCTATCCCTTGTAATTGTTTTGACGTAGCTTCTAGCTACGCCCTTTTTATATATCATATGCCGTTTCAAAAAAAAAAAAAACACTGTATATTTGACTAAAAAAATAAGTAGATTGTTTATTTTGTAAAAACTGTCCAAACTGTTTATCTCAAACACCTTTGCTTATGCTTAAATAAACTGAAATAACCATGTATCAACTTGAAGCTAACTAGAAAAGACTTTCTCATGAAAGACATTAAGGTTTTATCACATTCTAGGATTATCAACGTACAGGCATAGATCTTATAAACCAAATTATGTTTGTAACTATAAAACATATATCATCTAAACTTTAAGCACTCGAAGCTGCAAAGCTTACATTGAACTGATCAGATTCTTGTTCTCCATCTAGTCCTAGATATTGTAACGCTCTACTTCCGCTTTCAACAACCGTAACTGCAAAACCGCCAAAAAAAATATTAAAAAACCAATTAATTTGGATTTACATAGAGTTGGAAGGAAAACGAGCAACAAGCTGCGCCGCTAGCCGTTTTTGGAATTTGAAGGAGCTTTTTAATACATAAACCATTATCTTACCTTTAAAGGACGATATTTGAAGGAGCTTTTGAATAACTTTTCGATCAATATTACTATCATCAACAGCTAAAACATGCAACTCCTTTGGTTCACAACAAAGGTTGTTGGCTGCCATATGGGGAATTATGAATGATGACTTAGAAACAAATTGAAAGATTATATAAAAATGAAGTGGGATGGACACAATACACAGAAATGGAAAATGGTGGTTTGATGAAAGTAGTTGAGGGAAATATTTAGCATTTATATGGTGGGTGAGATGGAGGCAAAATCTTGTTTAAAGATGCAAAAAGACTAAAAAGAAAGATTTTGTGATCTTTAGAAAATCTACATTCATGATCCCACTTGTCTTGTTTGGTCACATATTTGATTTTGTGTGTTTCTTTATTTATGAGAGGTGATACGTTCATTAACAAAAATGATTCGTGTTTTGATATCAACCTTTTCAATAATTGCAATGTTAAATTCTTTTTTATTTGTGGTTTTTTGATGGGAGAACCTAATTCAATCTCAGCTTTTATATATTTGAAAGCTTATATCCAAAGAAAGCTTTACAATAAGAATTTGTTTCCCAACGTTGCTCGACAACAATATCGACTATGAAATATGTGATTCTAAATGCTTCAAAGGTTAATGTCTGAGTTTACGGTCAAGGCAGAAATCAAGAAACATGGCAACTTTAAGAAAAAGTGAGTAGAAAAAAATCAAAGCAAAATTTTTAGTAGTAGAAAAAATGATGGTTGATGCATTTACATCATGACATTTGGTTGAACGGAGACAATACATCTTTTGGTGGTCCGAAACATAGACAAGTCAAGAAATATACCAAAAATTGTATCTAGACACAATCATTTATTCTCACACTGTTCAATATCTCCTTTATTTTTTTAAATTTGAAATATCACCTTTTTCTACAAGTAGATGATTTTCGAATGAACTTACATGTGTTAAATTTGATTAAGTGGTATATGAAGCAATCTTGCATTACTTGTTAAATCAGCAAGTTGTTTATTTCAAAAGTAAATCAATTATACATCATCATAAAAAACTTGTACATCACCAACAAGTTGTTTTCCGAAACTTTACTCGTTCTGTCAAAGCATCTTCAACGCATTAAGCACTTCAAATTTTCAACCTATTATTGACCCATTAATTCAAACGTAAAAAAACTCATTCTCAATCTATTATCAAACATTACTTACTCACACAACATTAATTTTTCAACCACTTAATCTTTCATAACATATTCCTCTTATACCCTTTTTTCAACCCTTTGCTCCAATGTAATAAACCTTCTTTAAGTCATTTTCAAGTCTTTGTTGAACTTTGCATTATAGATTTTCTCATGCACAAGGTAGACAAACAAATATACATACATGATTCATAAATTTAAACACTTCCGAAAACAACCCTTATAACTACCGATTCGATAATAGCGTAGATGCTTCACAAAAATGCACTACATCCATGACATATCTCTTGTATCTCAAGTCGGAGGATAAATATCCATGATATACTTAATGACAAAGATCCATAAAGTATTATCATGCGGTGGGATAAGTCCTATATTCAATTCATTGAATATCATACGAAATTAGTCATGCTACGCATCAATATACTTTCAAGTATATTCTAACTAATACTTTCAGTTGTCTTAATTCAATACTATTCCCATGTTATTGATTGACAACGACTATTTAGAATAACTTAAGTTATTCAAGGATTTAAACATGCAACACAGACACAATATTATAAATGAAATTAAAGCGTATACCATACTTTAATTCATTAATAATAATTGTTAAACATCCTTTATCCAAATACTAAATAGATCAATGCATGATAATACTAGTTAATGAATTTCACACAAGTCATGAAAATCATACTTGTTGACAAGGCATAATTTCAATTAACTTTGATCTATAGAATTTTGAGAATACTTATTTCAATAAGTGACTTTCTTGTATATGTTTACATATCTTGATATTGTCATATCATTCCATAAGGTGTGATAACCCGAACCACCCTTTTATGACAATTATCTTTCAAAACTTTAAAGTTTTAAAGTATTCTTTATTCTTTAATGTATAATGCAACTATGCTCTTAGATGAGCATAACTAGTCAACATGGTCATCATCAAGGATACCATGACTAGAAAGTGTCATCTCAATTATACCAAAGATCATTATGTACAACAATATGCTCTTTAAACATCCGTAAACTTCAGACAGTTATAGTGTAATGTTGGTGCCTACCAAACTCAAGTTTGTTGGCAATGACAATTATGAAATAATTGCCATATTTTCGTCCATAGAATCTAGGAGCATATCCAGACTGGGAATGTGATTTTAAATCCAAACATTTTCTTTTTAAAATATTTATTACACTAACAACTTTCAATGTTGTCAAATCATCTTGTAACCAAGCATGACACAACAATCTTATACACAACATGATGTACATGATGAATCTTCAAGTTAAACTTTAAGATCTCATTCATATTATATCTTGTTAAAGATATGTATTTATCATGTTTTATTAGACTCATTTATTTTACCGCATATGTTTATAAACATATATTCAAGGTTGTATGTCTTATTTCCAAATCTTACAAACAAAGTTTCATTCCCAATTAAAACTTAATTTAGGTGGAATGTAGTTGCCATACAACATATAAGATTTAAGAAAATAATACTCCCTAGCTTTAGGAATACTTATGAGCTATCTTATTTTAATTTATTAAATCAAATATTGATTTAATATTAAACATAAGAATCATCTCATAGATGCATGCATATATCCATTCATGGATTCTTGCGGTTTGTACATATTCAAAGATTATTTGAATTCATAAAACTACTTTGTATTAATATACATACTAGAAATCCATATGATTTCTACACAAAGATTTAAACCACTAGGGTTTCCATCTTTGAAGAAACTCATATTCATTATTAAGATAAACCAAGTATCTAAAGTTGATTATCTTTATGGACAACATCTCAACATTCATAGTATGATTGATTTACCACAATTCAACATTTGGTAAATTTATCATTATGATTAACGAGCTTACCATGATCACAGAACTCATATTCCTCAACATATTAAATATCTCGAGATATCCTTACGGATCTATGAATGACAATTCCATCATATTGAGGTCTATCATATACATGTTTAGCCTCATCATGATATTTGCTAGTGCATTTTAGAAGATTATGTATTTTGTAATTCAATCTTTCAAGATCTAAACAAAACTCCCACTTGCCTTTAACAATTTAAAGATTACCTCTAAATAGTTTAGCAAGTAGCAACAATACATTGTTCTCTTTTGGGATATTACAAAAACATTGACAGTTCGACTTTAGTTTGTTACAACCCACTCTACAAGTAGTTTAACAAATTGAACTTCATTATAAGACTTAATGTGATTCATCACATTCCATAAACAAATGGTGTCTTATCAATCTTCTAGGTTGGAGTCTTATTGAGTATATTCAATCTATACTCAATCTACTAACCTTGATAACATGTGGAAGAAACTATAGTTATCTTGTAACAACATGCCAATAGATTTTGATTCTTCTAACTGAACATACCATAAAACTATGGTATTTCATTAGAATTAATATTGTAAGATAATCTAACAATATTTAAAATAACATCTACTATTTGGCTTACCTATTTACCAATAAAGTAAAACTTAATGGTACAATAGAATTACCAAGTCAATTGCATGTATTATAACACAAGTATTTTGACCAAGTCAAAAGACAAAAGCAGTTATAATCCCACTACGTTATAAGTCTTTGATCAACTCATTGACTTCATGCATGTCTTACAACATAGCAAGTTAACGTCTTACTTTATTTTGTAAGTAACGAGACTTCATGTTTGTGACTTTACAAAATCATAAACATTTATAATTTAAGTAATTATGAACACCACCTCGGGTTTCAATTAATATTTCAAGTTAATATTTACTACATATATTTAAGTCATTCAATGAATACCAATTCAAAGTAGTATCAGTTACTTCATTTAATTATGTCATTCCATGAAATGTTCAATGTAAGAAAGCTGAGAATCATCCATGCTCGCTCTCACGACACGTGGATATTTTACCTTGGGCTACAATCTAGTTCACGTTCTCGTAACATAAATTGTAACTACAAGTGTTTCTTAAATATTGAAAGTCATAAATATTTAAAATAAAGTATTCTTTGTTATCATCTTGACACATGTTCTTAATAGGGCAATCAACATTTAAATGTATAATTCCTATTATAACGTTACTCTCTTACCTTGCGGTCAAGAGAATTCATTTAAATCATATTTATATGTGTTGTATGCACACAATAAAGATTTCTCCCACTTGTGCTTGGAACAACATCATGTAGTGATACACAACACGATACACGTTCGTTTACGATTAATATGATTTGTGTCATAGATATACATGTGTCAATTGCCAATTTCAATTGCAATTCCTAGATTTATGGGATTTACATATAGCCAATTTCAATTTCCATGTAAACATGTTTTATCCCATCTTATGCCTTGAGTTGCCGTTCTCCGCTTAACTCAATTAAGTTGTCCAACTTAAGAAACTGCAAAATCGTCCATGCCCGTTCTCACGACACGTGGACATTTTACCCTTTGATTACGATCTAAGTCACGGTCTCACGCAAATAAAAAATAATCTTAGGTGTTTCCGTTTCGTTGGATGGCATATAACTTAAATTAAGGGTAATAATTTTGATGTTAAATCAAATATGTACAAAGATGTCATGCATTCATCTTGGTAACATAGGTTTTATTAAAACATTTATATCTTGTTTTAATGTTTAAGTTTTTCATCATCAAACTTTAATTGAGGTATTGGTTACACCAATCAAGGAATTTAGTGTTAATTATCATCCATTATACCGTACTTTTGCATAAGTGTAAACACTTAGTGTTTCCGATAATTACCACCAAGTGGTGCATGGAATTAAAACTAATTCGCCCTTAAGATGAGCTTGCACATTTAATGGCTTACTAAGTAGCTCCACTCGAACTTACTGAAGGTAGGACCGGTGCACGCTAAAGCACAACCTTAGACATCCATTCGGTGTATGTCGCACTTCTTTAAACCCTTTTATTAGTTCATTCTCATGGGTGAGCTTCGGTATGTGTACCAAAGTCATCAATCAATTAAGCGATTATGATTACTATTCTCAAAATACATGTTTCACCATTGTTTAGGTCGGTTTATTTTCTTGTAAAATACCCTTGTAACAAAACACAAACAAGCAAGTATTTATAAAAATAAACAAATAAACAATGAATGCATAACAAATAAAGGTCATGCATATCAAATAGCCACATGCAAACGGTTTAGATAAATCCTATTAATAACCAATTAATAATGATTGAGGTCTTCCCCAATATTAGATCTATCATAATTTAGTGTATATCACTTAAACATGAAAGACATACAATAAAAGCAGATCCATGATAAAACATGCATATAATTATCATGAACATAAAATTACACTTAACAATTAATGCAATTAAATCAAAGTTACGCAATACACATAAAGTTGCATGCATCTTAGGGTTTCTAATCCAATTAAAACAATAGTTTACAAAACCTAATTAGGGCACCAAAAAACACCCCCAAAAATTAGGGTTTAGGTTTAGTAAACCCTAGATCTAAGAGGTGTATAAGGGCATGATGACGCAGGACGTAGAAGATAATTATGATAAAATCTAGTCCAAAAGTGATACCGAGCCGCGCCACAAAAGAATAAAACTCTAACAAGAGTAAAGCCTCTAAAACACCAATTTTATTAATGAATAAAAGTTGAATTACAATGATAATGAACTCTATATTGCCAAATATATAAAACATAGAGAAAAAGCAACATAAATATAGTAAAAACCGACATAAACATGAAAAGGAAAATTCGGCTTTTAAAGGCTTAACGCCGTAACAAGATATTCTTGTTTACTGCGTAATAACGAAGACGTCTAAATAAATCCTTATTCGAGTAACATGGTTTATGGTGTTACGCCGTAGGGAAGATAAATTGTATGGCTCTTAACCTTGAATCTTGTCCTCATCATTCTCCCTCACTTTAGAATAACTCATCCTCGAGTTTTCACTACCTGCAATTAATAGAATGTATTCAAATCTGGTGGTTGTGTACCATTGGGTAGAATAGCTATGTTCTTTCCACACCAATTAAACACATAAAAAGTCTTCATTCCTTTATGCATTGCATCTACATCATGTTGTCATGGCCTTCCTAACAAAACGTGACTAACTCCCAAGTCCACGACATCACAAGACGCCACACCACGATAGGAATTCCCAATAGCAATTGAAATTTTGAAAACCTCATTTATCTTCACCCCTAGACCCTTATTTATCCAACCTAACTAATACGGATTAGGATGTTGTTCGCTTGGTAACTTCTGTTGGTTATGTGTGCATATCATAACATATAAAAATTATATTGGTTGTTATTAATGATACCTAAGAGTCACAAACATATAACGCTAGACTCTTAAATTATGTATATGTGAATATTATATATATGTATATGTAATAAAGTATATGTTAAGTTAAATGGGTTATAACTTAATTAGCCATTGGGCTTAATTAGGATCATTACTTCCTATTCCTAGCGATTTATTAAACTCGTATAAAAAAGATTTGAGAGAAATCACTACTTTATTCTTTTTTACTAATCCTACCCTAGGACCCTTGAGCCCCACTTCTCAATTTACTTATCGTTATCTTCATGTCAATGAATCTAAGTTAGTTGGTATCGGTGATACTGGATTATTTATAAACTTAGCTAAATCACGACACGCTCGAACTTAGTATTCAACGATGCACTTCACTTAAGTAAAAAGAAATTAACTAAGAAATAAGAATCATGAATCATTATTATTGATTTTCCTAAGTCCATGAGAAATTCAGTACAAACCCCTAAAACTACGATGTAGTAGTGCGTTTCCTGATATGAAATCCCAGACATCAAATCTTTTTAAGTCACACAACTTCTATATTTGTTCACAACAAATCAAAATCCACATGTTCCACGTGTCAAACTATCTTGCCTATAAGGAAATGTACATTTGTCCCAGATCTTGATACCCCCACTTGATTTTGCAATACTAGGGATTCTCTTTGCCATGGATCATTCTAGATCTATAATTCTTGTCATACTTTGTGCTCTCTATTTAACAAGTGTTAACTCGCAATTAACTATTCCTCCGTAAAGTATCTTCCAGCTTTACCTTAACATTCCAAAGGAGCACAAGATTTTACTCATGATCTACAAAATCTATCTATTTCAAGTTTAACTTATAAATCTAAAATGCTAACCCTAGCTTGTAGCATATGAGCTTTACTCAATCTATAGATTTTTGAAAATACCATCACTTTGAGTATTTCTCTTTCACAAGAAATATTCTTTATCAAATATCCATGATATTTGATTGTATTGCACATGTGGTAAACGCCTTAATTCCGTCAAGACTCGAGATAGGTAAAATCTTCAAGTATTAAGAACTCTATAAATTTGAATTCTGGTAGAAACGTTTTTCAGACATTCCATGACTTTATCATCTTTAATAAAACTCTGAATTTTTGACCATCAATAAATCCAAAAATTCTAAAATTCGGATATTTTCATGTAACCAGCTGAAATGGGATACTTTAATAAAACTCTGATACTTCAGTAGGATACTTCAATAGGATAAAATTTTATTTAAAGATCTATCTGGGATATTTTAGAATTGTTAAATAGGATACTTCAATAAATTATAAAATTCGGACATTTAACCAGCTGAAATAGATAAATCATTCATGGTAACCAGCTGACTTATGTCTCCTATTTAATAAAACTCTAAATTTTAGGATTTATTGATGTAGATAATAGGTGTTCAAAAACTATCCGTATTCGAATCTAAAACTTTGATCGAAATTTATTATAAAGTTCAGATATATTAATTTTCAATTTCAGAATTCATATACAAGTTTACCAAAAATATAGCTAACTGGATATTCTAATATATAAAAGTGCCATCCGATATTCGAATATTCAAATTGGGAAAACTTAGCTAAAATAATAGGTTTAATATAAAACCATCATCAGAAAATTCAGATATCTAAATTTATGATATAACTAATTATTGTCAAGCCACTTAAATTATTTAAATTAACAACAAAAAAATTTTATCAAAAATGTCTCATTTTATATTTTAGATCTAGGCCACATAAAGACATAAGACGACCTTGTTAATAACTAAATACTCTCAAACTATAATGGATTTTATTCATAGTAATTCTTTTTGCATTAGAAGCATGTGTTGTTAATTAAGATACAAAAACAAAATGGTACCAAAAGAAAACTTACCCATATTGAACAAGCGGAGTATACACTATGTTTGACTCCTTTGAGTAGCCAATTACCAATATACCACACCGCCACTTCGAGCTAGAGCATGGTAGAATGCTTGAGGAGTAACCCCTTGAGAATATAGTTTGTTTATAATAGGAAAACTCTACGGGCCAAATCCGAATACACCGTCAAGTCCTCTTTGGGATTTTTCTACGGATGTGCTACACCTGTTGAATGAATAAATAAATAGCCATCCAACTAAAAAAATAAAAATTGTGGAAAAAGGTGGAGGCGTATCGAATACTCACGCAAAGAAAACGTTAAGGTAGAGCATGTGACATTCCATTTATGTTTAAATGGATGAAAACGATATAGTAACCTCATGCTTCAGTGCCACTACTATAATAGAGTTTGTAGCTACATTGAGCTTGATGGTCTCTAGTAAAGGTAGTGGGGGCTCTTGAACAATGTGTATCTGAACATGAGATCAGATAACTTGTTGATGAGACCGACTCGTCATAGCAGTTATGTTATAGAAACATATTAACTGATAAGTAAAATTAGTATACAAAAAGTCATTAAATTTAGTTTGAAAGAAACCCATAAAAAGCAGTAATCATACAATGGTTTGAGAACAGTCGGTACATGATCTATAGTTAACCCATAGGCATCACTGTTGGTGTCGATCTATACAAAGTGTTGCCTTATATTCATTTTTGTCATGGATAAACTAAGCCTAACTGATGATCTTACTAAAAATTCTTTTTCTCAATCCATTGAAGCTCATAAACACCATATACCTTATAATGTTTCATCATCATCAACTGGGGTTCTAATAATTGCATTTCGGGGATCATGGGAAGTTAAAGAATGGTACCATGATGATTATTTTGGAGAAACCGATGTTGATCCAATTATGTTTCGATCTCTCAAGCGTATCGGAGAGAATCGCCTTGCTAAAGTCAACAAAGCAATTCTTCAAAAGTTTCAGGATCTTATGGACAACACAGGGTTCAAAAATGAGGTATAGTTAACTTTCAGTTTCTCTAAATAAAATTACTATATGAATTTTTTCTTGAGTGCTTTGTTTTTGGTGTCTACTATAAGATGTTAATTTCGACCTATTTATTCATCAGAGGAGGACGAGTATATTTGTGTATAGTTTTATCTCAAAATATTCATATTAAAATTTTAACTAAAAGGAGAATAGGTGAAACGGGGACTTTACATTCAATGCATAGTTCCAACTTACTATTTTTTGTTCGAATATTTAGTTTGTTCGTGTAATACTGTAATAGTTAAGACGATATTATTTTACTGGCCAACCCGGCCGTCTTGATATAAAAATCACTTACCAACCTATCTTTGATATCTTTATATGTCTTTAGTGCCTAAATGGAAAGTTTAGGGTCTGACTTATAAGGGGATGGTTTTGGAATCTAATGATAAGAATATCCTTAGAGCTTTTAATGAAATTTCGTAACATAGGATTAAGATGGAAACAAATAATCTAAATGAGATGCAAGTTTTTTTAGTTAGATTGAATTTGAAGGCAAATTGTGAATTTCCAGGTAGAGAAAGCTGTGGAGAAAGATAAGAAAAAGATATTATTCACAGGACATTTATATGGTGGTGCTTTAGCTAGTTTTTCCACACTGTGGATCCTCGATAAATACAAAGGAAAAAAACAACCTATATTTCCGATCGGTTGCGTAACGTTTGGGTCTCCACTCATCGGTGATGGGACCCTCTCGCACGCGGTCCGTCGCGAAAAATGGACCGAACATTTTACCCATTTTGTTATGGAGCACGACATTGTTCCTCGTATTATGTTAGCTCCTAACACATCTATTCAAAAACACCTACCTAAAATCCTCCAATATTTCCAAAAAAAATGTCAACCTCGTGACTAAAAAACCCAACAAACTTGCCAGACTTTTCAGCAAAAAGGCTCCGAAACAAACTGCTGATGATCAATTGGTGAAACCTGATGAAGCTGGTGAGTTCGTGGAGAGTGTGTTGATTAATGCATCAACTGTTGCAAGTCATGATGCATTTGATCTAATGGAGCCCACAAGTACTTTGAAGGAGAAGTTATCAGTTGACTTTGTTAAAGTGAGCCCTTACAGGCCGTTTGGTAGATATGTATTATGCACTCGTGATGAAAGTCAAACTCCAGATGCACCTCGACAACAACTAGTTATGGACAGCTAGTTGTATTTGGATATCCAAAATTTTGATCGGAATGTATTAAAAAGTTCGGATATATTAATTATCAATTTCAGAGTTCATATACAAGTTTTTCAAAAACATAGATAATTGGATATTCTAATACATAAAAGTGTCATCCAAAATTTCTGATATCCAAATTGAGAAAACTTGGCTAAAAAGAGGTTTAATATAAAACCATCGTGAAAAGTTAGATATCTAAATTTGTGATATAACTAATTGTTGACAAGCCTTTTAAATTATTTAAATTCCCATGAGACGAATTGTTAACACGTAAATACTCTCAAATTATAATGTATTTTAATCATAGTAATTCTTTTAGCATTAAAAGTATGTGTTTTTAACATAGATACAAAGACAAAATGGTACCAAAAGAGAACTTACACAGATGGAACAAGTGGAGTATACGCTATTTTTGGCTCCTTTGGGAAGCGTATTACCAATATACCCCCACCAGTGACATTGTCACTTCATCCAGAGAATGGTAGAATGCCTGAGGAGTAACCGTTGAAAATATAGTTGGTTAATAACAGAAAAAACTCTACCGGCCAAATCCAAATACACCGTCAAGTCCTCTTTGGGATTATTCTATAGAGGTGCTACACCTATTGAATAAATAAATAACCATCATAATAGAAAAATATAAAATTTGGAAAAAGGTGGAGGCGTATCAGATACTCACCGAAAGAAAATTCTGGGTAGAGCATGTGATGTTTCATTTATGTTTAAATGGATAACAATGGTAACATAGTAACATGATGCTTCAGTGCCACTGCTATAATAGAGTTTGCAGTTGCACTGAGCTTGATGGTCACTAGTACAGGTTGTGGGCACTTTTGAGCAAAGCATATCTGGACATGAGATCAGATAACTTATTGATGAGACCGACTCGTCATAGTAGTTCTATTATAGAAATATATTAACGGAAAAGTAAAGTTAGTATACAAAAAGTCATTAACTTTAGTTTGAAAGAAACCCAGAAATAGCAGTAATCATACAATGGTTTGAGAACAGTTGGTACATGATCTGCAGTTAACCCATAGGCATCACTGCTGGTGTCGATGTGTACAAAATATTATTTTGGTGGAGATCCCAAAAGAACTTTTGCATAGTAGAGCCTAAAAACAAAACAATTTTAATATCAAGTATTATATATGAGGGGATGCATTGGAAAATAAACAATAAGAGTATTAACATAGAAAAGGGTTGTTTCACAAAACATAAATTAGACGAAAAATTTGATCTATTGTGCTTACATCACCCAAAAGATATAAGTAAGCTCCTCTAGATGTAAAAGTTTGCAAAATTTGTTTTTGAGTCAATTTTGGTTCTTCCTTGCTCAAATGTAGATTGATTAATCGGCAAGGTTTGACCATTTACATATATGCTCTCCAAATTTATATAAAAGTTTATCCTTAAAGAATGCATTAACATATTTATTAGTTGGTCTACGTTAATAACTAGTGGTGTGTTGATGGTAAAGTTATTAAAGCTACCGCTTTAGGCCTCGTATTTTTTAAGGCCTCAAATAATATTGTTTCATCCTTTTATTTCGAGTTTTATTCATCCTATTTAATAAAACTTTGAATTTTAGGATTTCTCGATGTAGATTCTAGGTGTTCAAAACTATTTGGTATTCGGATATCCGAAACTTTGATCGGAATTTATTATAAACTTCGGATATATGAATTGTTAATTTCAGGATTCATATACAAGTATTTCAAACTATAGATAACTGGATATTCTAATATATAAAAGTGTCATCCGAAATTTCAGATATATAAATTGAGAAAACTCAACTAAAATAATAGGTTAAATATAAAACCATCATCAAAAAATTTAGATATATAAATTTGTGACATAACTAATTATTGACTAGCCCCTTAAATTATTTAAATTAACACAAAGAGTTTTTATTTAAAATGTCTCATTTTATATTTTCATTTTATGCCAGAGAAAGACATGAGACGACCTTGTTAATAACTAATAACTCTCAAATTATCAGTTATTTTATTCATATTGATTCTTTTAGCATTAAAAGAATTTGTTGTTAATAAAGATACAAAGACAAAATGGTACCAAAAGAGAACTTACACAGATGGAACAAGTGGAGTATACACTATGTTCGGCTCCTTTGGGTAGCCAATTACCAATATACCCCCATTAGTGACATTGTCACTTCTAGCCAGAGAATGGTAGAATGCCTGAAGAGTATCCCCTTGATAAAATAGTTGGTTAATAACATAGAAAATCTACCAGCCAAATTCGAATACATTGCCAAGTCTTCTTTGGGATTGTTATACGATTGTGCTACACACGTAGAATGAATGAATAAATAAATAACCATACTACTAAAATAAAATAGAAAGTCGGAAAAATTGAAGGCGTATCAAATACTACCCAAAGAAAATGCATGGTAGAGCATTTGATGTTCCATTTATGTTTAAATGGATGAAAAAGGTAACATAGTAACTTGATGCTTGATTGCCACTACTATAATAGAGTTTGTAGGCGACCGAGCTTGATGGTTACTAGTACATGTCGTGGGGCTCTTGAACAAAGTGTATATGAACATGAGATCGAGATAACTTGTCGATGAGACCAACTCGTCATAGTAGTTACATTATAGAAATATATTCGAAAAAGTAAACTTAGTGAACAAAAGTTATTAACTTTAGTTTGAGCGGAACCCATAAAAGCAATAATCGTAGATTGGTTTGAGAACGATCGGTACATGATCTGCAGCTAACCCATTGGCATCCTTGTTGGTATCGATCGATACAAAATATTATTTTGGTGGAGATCCCAAAAGAAATTTTGCATTGTAGACCCGGGAAACAAAACCAATTTTAATATCAAATATTATATACGAAGAAATGCATTGGAAAATAAAATAGTTAATAGAGTTACTTACATGGTTCGGTTCGAGATTAATCAGATTAGATAACCGTTTATTTTTTTATCGTCTAAATTTTTTCACGAAACCAATCTGATGTGCATGTATTGTGGATAAAAAAATGATTTTAAGAACCAAGTATTACAAAAATTTATGATGCGGGATATATCTATATTTCTTTTAGCATCGTGTATATCTAATGTTGTTATATATGCATAATTAAGAAATGCTAGTGGGGGATGGATCATAAAGACAAAATATTGTTTAAAACAGATTTGTGTGGTGCGTATGACACTAGAGATAATAACAAATAGATGATGGAGGCAAATTTTAAGGTGAAGGCTATAGCGGCTTATGTTGAAATATTTTTTTAGTATGCATAGCTAAGTACATAAAATATTATATTTAATAGGAGGATTTTTTATAATTAAATGTAATAAAAGGGTCGTTGAAGTAAGTGTTTAATGTACTTTTGTTGTATAGAAAGGTGAAACTAAAATAATCAGATAACTATTAGATACTCTAGTAGTTGACAATTTTGATCAAATTAGGTAAAATATGAGAGGTAAATATTATTGGGTAAATTGTAATGATTTTTCATTATTGTAATAAGACATTTTTCATAATTAAGTTACTAATTTTTTCATCTCTCATTTTTGAAATGGTATCAGAGCTATCATCATGCTCAACTACAACCACCACCTAATTTTGCCGCTCATAACAGATTCAGACCATCGTAACTTACTCCGGCCACCACAAATAACCACCAATCATCATTTTAGTCGTCAATCATGATCAAATCAACATGATTTCTTATCACAATAACAATATGAACACGATTATCGGTTCAACGTTTCCTAGTTCATCACCAAAACTCGCAATTTACAACTAAAACACTAGCTTTGTGTGTGCCAAGAAGAATTGAAGAACCTAAATACCTTTTCTTTCTACAACCACCACCTAATTTTGCCGCTCATAACTGATTCAGACCATTTGTGATTGTGGGAATGAGGCAGCAATTCGAACATTGATGCGTTTAAATCCCGTTTTAAATTTATAAACTAGAATCTACCTTAGATTAACACACAATAACGGACAGTGTACCCGTTCGCATGTAGTACACCTAAAGTAAGTCCAAGTGTCATCCCTAAGAGCTAATGGGCGGTCTATAACGTGAGTTTAGAATTTCACTATTTAAGCTTTGTTGTTTAATTAACTAATTGCAATAAATAATTGACATGAATTAAAATGATGATTAATTTATCAAGGGAGAAGAATGCGATAACCTAGTTACTTCCCTGTTAATGAAATAATCCTATGTCTCACTCTCGGTTTAAATAATGGTTCTTATCTCATTAGGTCTGATTCATATTCGTAATCTAACCTACAATCTTATGATTTCAATCCCGTTGTTCCCAGAAGCTGGGCATCTAGTTCATAGTCATTAAGCACCCAGCTATCCTAAATACCTATCTAACTTCGACAATTTCACTACTAGACATTTAAACCCTCATTAGGTGTCAACTAACAAAAGGTTTACACGCGCTTCTTAAGTACCTAATCTAATGTACGCGGTAATATGGACAATTACTACCATCAAAATAGTTGCCAACCTATCTCGAGTAACCTACTAGACTAGCATTCAGTTGTTCACACCTACTCACTATCTAATAGGCTCTACACTAGCCTTAGTATTACCAAAACGCGATGATCAATCAATAGGTATGTAAGATATCCAAATAAAAATGATAATTAAATAATAAATAAGGATCAAAACAATAAAAGATTCATAACTAGGCTAGTACAAAGGGGCTTAGCCTCGCATGTTGTAAAATACGAAATCATAATCATGAGTGAATTAAACTTTGAATTCAATACAATTACTTGATAAATTGCTAATACAATTGATGAATTGAAGTGAATTCTCCGTTGAAAAGTTGTGGAATGATGCTATAAAAGCCTAGGATGGTCCTCATTCATCCTTTAGGGTGTGTAGAGTGAAATCTCCAAAGAGGAAGAAGGAATAAATAAATGTGAAGAATCCGGCCCGTATTTATAGAATGCGATCGAACTACGATGTAATTACTAGGTCTAATTTTCACCTTTTAGAAACTTTCTATGAATTGCCCATCTTTAACCCTGAAGTTGGACTTGGTTTTCATCGAGGTCCTTATGCATTATAAGTGTAAAACATAATATGAATTGTATGGTTTTAGCCCCATTGTCTTTGGCGTAATTACTTTTAGAGTCCTTGTGACATAAATAAACATCATATGAATGCCCGTCTTTAGTCTCTGATTGTTCTTGCCGTTAAACATTTAGTCCTTATGTCATAAATAATCTTCATATGAATTACTCATCTTTAGTCCCTAGAGTAAATATATCTTATCATCCAAGGTACTAGTTATGGCCTAATCATAAGTAAAGAGTTACGCCGTAGTCTTCTTAAGGCTTGAATACTTCACACAAGATGTTGCAAAGTTACGGCATAACCAAGTGGATAAGTTACGCCGTAATCGTCTCGTCAATTAATTCTTTCATATTTGCGACGTAACGTCAATAGGCTTGTTACGCCGTTGTTGTGATGTCAACTAGATCTTCCCGTATCTCTATGCAAGTCACATTTTTCACTATTGATGCCTTTTCCAAAAACTTAGACCCCTTTCCTGCAGTGAGAGGTTCTTCTAGCACTTCTCATCTCTTTCGTTGCTGTAAAAACCTGCAAAAATAATGAACAAATAGACCAAGCATAAAATCCTATTAATTTAAAACATAAATAAAATGTAGGCATGGGGTGCCTCCCAAGCCTTTATTTTTGTTCGAGTCACAAGCTTGACTCCACCTTATTCTTTGAGTAAAAGGGTGTTCCTCACTTGAAATCAAGTGCAAATGATAGTAACAAAATACACCATATGGGCATAAGTAGGCTATGGGGATATGAAGAACTAAAATCATACCTTAAAGAGATATCATTTCCTCCTTATCGACCCAGTTTGGTTGATGCATTTGATGACTTGAACACTTCATATACGGGTATCATTTGTTGAGTATGAATAATGTCCAAGATCTCGTCTCGGTTCCTTTGAGAGCTCAACCAAGATCTGGTTAGTAGCTGGTGCTACATAATGATGATCAAGTGGTTTGATGTGTATGGTTTATGAGGTCAAAGGTGGCACCACGTAATCCACGATTACGAAAACCTGTTTAGAGACACAAGTAACATTATTAGTATTAGGAATAAAATAAGGCTTAAAAACGTTACCATGTTGTTTTGTCCTTGATTCCACATTAGCTTGTGGAATTGATTCTTCAACCCGTAAGCTCATCGCTTCCATCTTCTTTAATTGCTCCTTGATTGGTTCCTCTTTCCTCACAACCTTCAATTGATTAGGAAATGGAATCGGTGGCATGTATAGTTGTATCACTGGTTTTGGGTTAGGTACAGCTTGTATGGTAGGTTTTAGTATCCGCTTAAGCCTTTCTACATCATCGAGCCTTATATCCCAAATTTCTTCCATATTCCTTTCATCACATTCCTCCACCATTTATACTTTTTCTACCATGTTTCACTCATTTACCATGGCTTCAACATAGCTTGTTTGCTTCTCAATTCGTTCCAACGTTGCAACTGATTCTCTACATCGTTCCTTATAACATGCAAGCCACTCGTTCCTTTCTAGTCTGAATACCTTTCCATTTTTCACAAATTTTAACACCATTTCTTCTATGAAAGATGCGCAAGGTGTGTATGATGAGCATTGGTAAAATCCAAACGCACCATGGTAATGATAAAAGTTTTGGTCACTTCTTAAATATCCGTCTTGTTGTTTAAATTAGAATTCTCTTTCATTTCCTCGGTGAATATATTTATCTATCTCTCTTAGACCTCCCAATCAAGTACTCCAAGCGATACTATAAGCGATCCATTTTAACCCGAAATACACAAAAAAGGAGAACCAAGAAGCACAGAGTAGGAAAACAAAAAATGTACTAAAAATTAAAAATCCAACAAACAAAAAATCAAAAACCTAAAAGAAACTAGAGACCTTAAAAGGAAAATAAAAACCTCAAATTAAAACCTAGTTATAGCTCTCCGGTAGCGGCGCAAAGAACTTGATGCTTTTAAATCACGTTTTAAATTTATAAACTAGAATCTACCTTGGATTAACACACACTAACAGGCAGTGTACCTGACTACATGTTGTACACCTTAAGTAAGTCCGAGTGTTGTCCCTAAGAGCTAATGGGCGGTCTATAACTTGAGTTTAGAGTGTCACCATTTAAGCTTGATTGTTTAGTTAACTAGCTGCAATAAAATAAAGGGATAATTACATGAAAATGTATTTAACTTTTCACCTTTTGTAGCTCTATGTAACCTACTATTTTGTTTGTAGTTCCATGTACGCAACTTTTAAATTCACTTAGTTATGTGTACCGGGTGATCAGTTGTGTACTATTTGACGGATATATCCAGAAGTTGAGTACATAGAATTAAAAAAAATGGTCAAATAGTACACACAACTGGTCACCAGGTATACGGAACTAAGTGAATTCAAAAGTTGAGTACATGGAACTAAAAAAGATAGTAGGCTACACAGAACTACAAAAGTTGACAAGTTAATTACATTTCCATGTAATTATCCCTAAAATAAATGACATAAATTAAAATGAAGATTACTTATCAAGGGAGAAGAATGCTCCAACCTAGTTATTTCCCTATTAATGCAAGGTTACAATGTCTCTCTCTCTCTCCCTCTCTCATGTTATATAGTGGTTCTAATATCATTAGGCCTGATTTATAGTCGTGACCTAACCTATAATTCCTATGATCTCAACCCCGTTGTTCATGAAAGTTGGGAATCTAGTTCATAGTAATTAAGCCCTCAATTATCCTAAAGACCTATCTAATGTCGATAATCCTACTACTTGACATTTAAACCCCCATTAGGTGTCAACTAACAAAAGGTTTACCCGCCCTTCTTAAGTACCTAATCTAATGTAGGAGGTAATATGGACAATTCCTATAATCAAAATAGTTGCCAACCTATCTCGAGTAACCTACTAGACTAGCTTTCAATTGTTCACACCTACTTACTAGCTAATATGCTCTAGACTAGCCTTAGTACTACCAAAATACAAGGATCAATCAATAGGCAAGTAAGCTATCCATATAAAACAATAGTTAAACAATAAATAAGGATCAAAACAATAAGTGATTCATAATTAGGCTAGCACAAAAGGGTGCTTAGCCTCTTATGTTTCAAAGTACAGAAATCATAGTCATGGGTGAATTAAACTATGAATTTAATAAAAATACTTGATGAATTGCTAATTGATGATTTGAAGTGAATTCTCCCTTGGAACGTGGTGGAATGATGCTGGAAAAACTCCTAGGCCGGTCCCTTAATCATCCTTCATGATCTGTGTGGAGTGAGATCCCTAAAGGGGGGAAAAGGAATAAACAAATGTGAAGAATTCGGCCCGTATTTATAGACTGCAATGGAACCACGACGTAGCTGTAAGTGTATAACTACGACGTAATTACTACGTCTAATTATCCCGCTTTTAGAAACTTTCTATGAATCACTCATCTTTAACCCCTCAAGTTGCACTTGTTTTCATCCAAAGTCCTTATGCATTATAAGTGTAAAAAATTATATGAATTATATGATTTTAGCCCCCCATCATCCTTGACGTAATTACTTTCAGTCCTTGGGACATAGATCATAAGTAAAGAGTTACGCCGTAGCCTTCTTAGTACTCGAATATTTCACCAGATGTAGCAAAGTTAAGGCGTAACCAAATGGACAATTAACGTCATAATGTATCGTCAATTAATTCTTTCATAGTTGCAATGTAACCTCAACGGGCTTGTTACGCTTGTGATTGTGATGTCTGCAAGATCTTGGCGTATCTCCATGCAAGTTATGGTGTAAATTTAGAGATTTCTCTGCGTAATATATATACAGTCCAACAAGTTTGTAACTTTCCTCAAGTAATCCTTTCATTTTCGCGTCTTTTCGTTCCAATGCTCAAATATCACCTAAAACGTAATATGAAGCATTTAAGTACATATTCATATGAAAACATGACAAATGTGATCATTTACTAGGGGAAATTACTAAAATATATAGATTATTTGATGTTATCAAACATCATGGACAAATGCTAATCCCGATCGTAGGTTATACAATTGTCCCTAAATTGTTAGTTTTTGTAGCATAGCTTCCGTTTTTGTACTAACTGATCATTAATTAATATTTGATAATTGATTGCAGGGTGGTTCAACTTGTCAGTTTTTCTTTGGTTGATGTGTGCTATATCCGTGATGATAATCCCATGTTTGTTAAGGGCTAGAAACAGGTTGGGATAATCTTCCAAGGAGCTTTTGCAAGCAAATAGAAGGTTGAAGATGTTCTTGATATACAGTTGGCTGGTTTTTGGTGTTTATATACTTTTATCTTAGTTGAATGGTTGTTAATACTTAGCTGGTTGTCTTTTGGATGTTAAAGTACTTTTGTCCTATAATGGTGTAAGAACCAGTTGCTATGTAGTTGGTTCTTTGTCTTTGATTATATATGATGTAATGACCAGTTGGTTTTGGTATATAAGTAATGGAAACTGGTCTTTTGTATGCACAATATTAATGCATGTTTCTTGATGTCAGTTGTTCAAAATCATGACAATTTGTAAAAATGTTTGACTTTTGATGGTCAAACTCAACTAAATGACCCAAACAAATGACCAAAGCTAAGATCAATACTATGTAACAGCCTTAGCAAACAAAGCAACATGAAAATAATACATCTAGACTAATAAATCAGCTGACTTATGATAGTCTAAACTATCAAAATGACCAAATACACTATCAAAATGACCAAATACATCACTTGACTTTTGATGGTCAAACTCAGCAAAATAATCCAAAATAAATGACCAAAGCTATGACCAAAATTATTATACAACCTTAGCAAACAAAGAAACATGAAAATAACACATCTAGACTAATAAACCAACTGACTTATGATGGTCTAAACTACTCAAATTTAGGATTTATTGATGGAATTAAGAAATTCGGAGTTTTATCTAAGATAGATCTTTAACTTAAATCTTATCCTATTTCATTCAAGCTAAAATGATCAAATCATTCCAACTGAAACCCAACTGACTTATGATTGTCTAAACTTTCAAATATCCGAATTCAAATGTGTAGATCTTTAAATGTTCAAATTAAATTTTGGATATTTTAATTGGATATATAATAAGCAATTTCTTAATTCCATCTTATATCCTAAAATTCAAATTTTAATCCAATTTAAATGTATAGATATTTAAATCAAATTTTATATTATTTCAATAAACAAAGTGACTTTATGATGGTCTAAGCTATCCGAATTTTAGGATACCTCATTCCAACTGACTTATGATGGTATGAACTATCTGAATTTTAGGACTTATTGATGGAATTAAGAAATTCGGAGTTTTATTAAGTTCTTATATATAATAATTAAACGTTTCTACCATCAAAGTATCCTATTTAACAATTCTAAAATATGAGGCATAAGAAATTCGGAGTTTTATCCCAGATAGATCTTTAAATCAAAGATTCCTTTTACTTTGAACTTCCATCCCAGATGGATTTGATTAAAGTCTGTGATTATCTTTGAACTCTTATCCCGGATAGATTGCATCATAGTTTATCATATTGAACTTTGAGACTCATGTAAAACATATCTTTAATTCCACCAGTTCTTAAAGAACTCATAAGATTAGACTAGATAAATTGTTGTTACAGTTCACATACATATATTTGAGGTTACCCCTAGTTCTCCAAAAACTATTAATTACATATTTTAAACCAAGAACATACTAGATTTATTAAATTTCAAATTAAAATGTTTTAAAACTAATAACATTACAATAAAAGAATTTTAAAGCAAGCCTAAGATAGGCAACAACCGGTTTTAAATTAAAAGCGAAAACTTCAAACAATTTTAAAATTCCAAAATCTCAAAGCGATGCACGATCCGACCATCATCTTACGTAAACCTTCACGCATTGATGAAGACTCAACATCATCCCTACTTTCGCTTGATGGTGCCTTACACTGCAATGCGTGCTTTCCTTCTCTGAGCCTCTACAATAAAATTGTATGTGTTAATTAACTTTTATCATATAAAGTCTAAGGCAGAAGAAACAACAATCCATAAAATATATATATCTTTTCTAGATGCCGAGACTTTCAAGTCATGCAAATATTTGAAGCAACTTCCCACTTTATGCCCATGATTTTGCTCAATGAGGACTTGAACCTTAGGTCATCCTCAACTTTACACACCAACTCGTAAAGATCATTTTGCAAAGGCTCCTGACACGTCTACATGTATTCGAGCACGTATAAATTGTACTTAGCAGGCAGAGACTGAATGATACAAAATATTCTAAACGCCTCACTCACAGGGCTTCCAATCTTCACAGGGCGATTGATAAGTCTTTTCATCATTGTAAAGTGAAACCTTGTAGATGTACGCTGCGCATGTGATAACTTCTTAACCCATACGTCAAGGCGAATATCTCATCACTCCCAGATTCATAATGAATATCCGACGGAGCATGTGGTTTCGTACAATCATGGACATGAGGTGACCTAGTCGTCCTCTCACCAGGTAAATCTGGTGCTCAGGCATTCTTGGTCATACATTTTCCTGATGTGATTGATTAGACCAGCAAGAGTTTTTGAATAACGACGAATCATGCTGTTTATATGCCATCTTCAATTTTAACAAAGATAATTAGTGATTAAATCATTTTATCGTAATAGCCTCTAAACCTTATCGGTTTTCCTATTACACTAGGATCCGACATCATACCATTAAAAATCTACCTTTGTGACGCAGTTCACCTTGTAAATATAAACCTAAAATTGGTTTTAGGTTAATTAATTATTAATTGTCAAAACCCTTAAAACCTCTTCCATCTCCCATCTTGTAGTCGATCGGTCGAACAATCATAATACACCAAAAGTGTGTTTTGATCTTTTTTAATATAAGATTGGATATGAATTTATTTGCTTTGATTACATTTAGATACACCTATGATATCATTCTCGCTATGAGAACGATGAGATCCATGGGATTGAACATGGGTGACGTTTGCTCTCAACATATGCAAAAAATAAATATTGATTTGAACAGACTTTATCCAATGACTATATCTAGCTTTTCTTATTTTAGCGAGTAAATTATTGAACATTATTTCCCACTTATTATTGTTATTCCTACCAAGTTACGGGTATAAAGATTTGCTCGATCAGCAGAAAAAATTACTCGCAATATAGAATAATGAATTACGTAACTGGTACGTAATTAAAAAAAAAAAATGAAATCGAACATGCACTAAATCAGTTGCGATCGTCTCCTATCAAATCTCATAATAGAATTCTGGATTCCTTCACCTCAAATTTTGGGAGCATCAACAAACCAAATATTTGTTCCTCAGCCCCCACATATTCTATTTGGACAATCACATGTAACCCTTTACAATTTAGTATGTTTGAAAACAGTAACGTAAGCGTTTGGTATGTCGTAATCAGAAGTCGTAATGGAAATGATTATTACGATGTAATGAATAAATGTTGTTTGTTTACGTTTATAAAATGTAATGATTCATTCTGATAATTATAATTCTGTAAAAAATTCCATGGGGTCCCTCTTTTTTTCATTCATGTAATAGAATCGAAATTACATAAACTCCTTCATTAATTAACCATATTTAATAAACTTTCTATTATTAATGGATATTTTAGTCTTTTATTATCGATTAATTACGTCTTATGCTCTGAACCAAACATATTAATTTACAATGAATCATTCATTCACTCTTCATTCCATTCATCGTTTATTAATTCGGTTGACGTTTCGTTCCGTCTTTACCAAACGAACCCTAAGATTATACTTTGTAATACATATATATTTTAACTCTCAAAATTATGATCGAATGATAAGAAAAATCAAAATGTATAAAGCGGTGGGATGTGGGGCAACTAGCTACTTTGTAACAAAACGAAATACCTAGTACATACGGTAAAAAAAAAAATAATAATAATAATAAAAAAAAAAAAAATAAAAATCTTCCTCCCGTTTCTTGAATAGATTGAATTCCTTACAAATACGTTCGCCTTATTCAAACACAAATAATTAGGGGTTATGTAGTAATATTTCAACTACGCTCAACACGAGCGTCAACTGTTCCAATAGGTCGAATACAAAAACATATGAAACTGTCACTATGTCACTAGTACAATCACCACAATTCTCTACGACTTTTTATAACGGTCCATACGACATGTTGTAGGCACTTATTCCTCCCAACGATATGTAGTAGCGTGTAAGCATCAACATCGACATTGCCCGTCGCTATTTACCGTCTTGACGACAAAGCCGAAGGCGACAATGTGGGACCCACATGCTTTTCGGTCAAAGATTTTGATGTTAAAATTGGTCCTACGACAAAACATATTTCTAATTATCTTCTAAATATCCTACTGACGTATCGTAGGAAAATAAAACATATTGGTTTTCATTTAACTTCCGACGACATGACGTATCATAGGAAAATAAAAACATACAAATTTTGTATTCGGTCCAAGCGACGTTATGTCATCGAGTTTTGCTGTCGTGAGTTCTACTTTTTCTTGTAGTGTGGCGGTACTTATCTAAGTAATGGAATTTAACACTAGCTATAACAAACAACACAATCTAAAGTTTGGTAAATGTTTACTTCGTGTCATCGTGTGACCAACGTCATAGATTATTAACCAAATACGTACAAATGTGAATCTGCTACATAATTGTTTCATAAAACATTTTAAACATATAAACAAAAATAATAGTTTTGGATAGTATTTGCTTACGCCAACTCGTGTCAAATAAACTAGATAGAAGCGATCACGATCAAGACACCAAACAATTTGTTTACTACCAAAACGATGAACAAAAATAAGCCGAAGTGAAACCTAATCTCAACATGTATAATAACTCCACGTCTTTCAGAGAAAAGAACCCTTAAAAGACAGATTCAGATGCCAAGACATTTGCAACATCAGCTATGGTGACAGCTCTGTGAAAAATAATCACCCAAATCTTTGTTATAACTTGGTATTCTATTTATAGAAAATGAAGAAAACACCCGCTAAAGAGACTAGCACGACAGAAAATTCCATCATCCCAAAGGGTGATAATTGGTCTCGTTCGGGTTGGTAGCTAAAATTAATAGGAAAATGGTAGCACGTCAAACTTTTAATTTTTACAGCGTCTAACTTTCCGACATCTTAACATCCATTTCAATCATCCTTGTATCGTCCAAAACACTAATCTTTATATTCGTAGGCGTCCGACGTCCTTAATTATTCTATTGTCACCTTATTTTTTGTCGTTGGATCTTCTGATAGGAAAATTAAGAAAGTTGGATCTTCTGATAGGAAAATTAAAGTTTAGCCTTTTCTGAAAGAAAAAGTAGCGAGTTGGATGTTTTTTATACCATTTTCCCAAATTAATATTGTTTAGTGCTTTATTTATTTCGAAAAAGCATAATGTTTTCAAATTTTCTGAAATCACGTAAATGACTAAATAATAATAATAATAATAATAATAATAATAATAAAAAAAAACAAAAAAAAACAAAAAAAAAAGGTGCTCTTTATCATTTTACAGATATTTATTGGCTCAAGACCAATATTTCTTGCATTTTTTCCCGTTCTTTGTCGATTTATGCAACATGTTAATTTTAAATCTGTATGTATATGCTTAAATGAAACCACAGCTTACATATCTGCCACTATATAAACGAACTCGTTTGGCATTGTCAAAACTCGAATTTTGTGTGTTTGTTAAAAATCTGTGACGTGTTCCTCAAAACTCTTAGAAAATCTTTGGCTCAAACGGTCGTTAATGAATCTTTTAAAGTCTTTAAATGATGGTACATTAGTGATATTCACTCATGCAATCAGTCAGTAATTTGAGTTCTGGGAGGTACTATCAAAGTTTATATAGTACTAAACATGAGTACATGGCGTTAAAGATATATTTTAACTACTAGCTTTAACGTTTTATGAGTTTCGTCACTTTTGACAACTTAAAAATCAAATTAACAAATATTAGAACATAATTTCATATATCGTTAATATTTTGATGTTGGAAGTAAATTTTGAGGCCCTAAAATATATAAAGAGATACATATTTTGAGGCACAAAAGCTGTGAGCGCAATGCGGTTGCACACTCGCACACCTCTGTTGGAATTATATAACGTGACATTCAAATAAATAACTACAAACATCAAAGTATTCAAGCGGAGCGTATAGGATTTATTAACGAATAATTAATTAACATAAGAAGAATATCGTACATTTCTTGATTCAGCCGAAAAGAATCAAATCCACAAACTAGCAATTAGGATGAACCCAATTAGGGTTTATAGGATTATAAAATTACCCTTCTACGTTTTGTAATTCAATCCAAGATACAATCAATAGTGTGATTGTCTGGCGTTCTTGTCTGCGCGTCTTATAACAAATTAAAGTAATGCTAGTTTTAATTAAACAAAATAACTTTGTTTTGGAAAAGATGTGGGCGACACCCATAAAGGTTGTCGATCGGATTATGCAAAACACACACAAAACTATTTAGGTTTTAGCGTAATGAGTCTGAGATAAATTACAAACACCCTTGGTTTTGTATTTATCACAATTAACGGTGAACAAGTTTGAGTTGTAGAGGATTGGGTTTCCTTTTCTTGTGGCCGATCGGTTCTAACCATCCACAAGGATTCGGAACCTTCCAATATTTACAACATAGTCCTTTTTCCAAATACATTTAACTCCGTTAATCCATTACATTAAATACTTAGCGTTCGTTAGTTATTTCATTTAATTAATAAATAAATATAACATTTACATTTAATTATTAACTTTAATTCTCATACGTAAAGTGTGCAATCTCGTGGTATCAAGTTCGATCCTAACACGTCTATTAATTTATAGTCCATAAAACCAACACTCCACTTGGACATATCTTAATAGAGTGATCACATCGGTTAGCGTCTAGCAACACTTGATGCCTCTAGTACAACTCGAGCAAGGCTCTGGAAAACCTTTTAATGATTTCTCATTATTATTATCCTTTTGTTTCTAATACCATGTTAAATAAAGATATGGAATTAAGTCATTCTTTATTCAACCATTACATTCTCGTTGTTAGTGAATGAGCAAGATTACAAATCTTACGAACATATTCGGGGAGAACTTTGGGCATGGCCATACAAACATCTTGTCAACCTACGAGGCGTGATGATTAAACTCAAATAAATTTGAAGGAACAAATTCTATCTTGACTACGAGAATAACCCGCGAACTTTGCAACACTTGAAACAACCCTTATGACTACCGATTCGTATAGCGTTAAGTTGTTCCACAGAGGCGTGCACTACATTCATGACACTTATCACGGTATCTCAAGTGCGAGGATAACTATTCATAATTTACTTATAACAATATCCACAAAGTAAATTATGTAGTTGGGATAAGTCCTATATTCAATCCATTGAATATCATGCGAAGTGGTATGCATTCTCATCAATATACTTTCAAGTATATTCTACCATATCTCTCAGTTGTCTTAGTTTAATGATACTCCATATCATTAATTGACAACAGACGATTTAGAATAAATAAATTTATTCACGGATTAAACATGCAAATATAGGATACAATATATTATAAAATCAAACATACCAAGTATTTGATTTATTATAACAATTGTTTAATATCCCTTATCCAAATACCAAATAGATCAATGCATGAAAATTCCTGTTGATGAATTATGCCTCAAGTAATGACAATCATACTTATATGACAAGGCATAAATCAACCAACTTGATCTATCGTAATTTTGAGAATACTTATTTCAAAATTTCAATTAGTGAAGTCCTTGTATGTGTGCATTCAACAATCCATAATAATTCATAAAGTGTGAAACATCCTCTATCACCAATTTATGACAATTTAAACTTTCAAACATTTAAAGTTTAAAGTATTCTTATTCTTTTAATGTATAATGCAAGCTGTGCTTTTAGTAGCACAACTAGTTCACATGGCCATTAACAAGGATGAAATCCTACCATGACTAGTATTGAGTGTCATCTCAATCAAACAAACATCATTGTATACAAACAACAATGTGCTCATTAAAACTCCGTAAACTTTAATATCTTATTGTGTAATGTTTGATGCTTTCCTAACTTTCAAGTTTAAAGGCGATGACAATTTGCACAACATTTGATATATTGTTCATCCATAGAATCTAGGAGCAATTCCGGGTTTTTAGGATGTAATTCTATTAGAATATTCATTACACAAGTTATCTAATAACTTTTAGTTAGATATCAATGTTGTCAAATCACTTATTCAAGAATGATACAACAATTTTAATACGCAACATGATGTACATGATGAATCTACAGGTCAACCTTAGAATTCATTCACGTTCTATCTTGTCAAAAGATATTTATCAATTTCCCAAATGATATATCATGTTTCATTAGAATCATTTATTTTACTGCACATGTTTATTAACAATAAACATATATTTCAAGGTTGTATGTTTTAATTCTTAAATCTTACAAGTGAAGTTTCATTCTAATCTAAGACTTAACATTTAGCTTACAAGGAATGTTACTTACTATATGTTATACAACATATAAGATTTAAGAAACTTAACATAATACTCCCACTAGCTTTCAGGAATACTTAAAATTTATCTTACTTTAATTATAAATCGAAAATGAGATTTAATAATTAAACATAAGAATAATTTCATAGATGCATGCATTTATCCATTCATGAATTATTTGCACTTCGTACACTTTCAAAGATTATATGAATTCAAAAAAAAAACTTTTAATTACTTACCGTCCTCGCTCAAGTAATTTCTCAAGAAAGAATTTTGATATTCAATTGTCATATTTCATATTAATGAAAACAAGTATGACAATTATCATCTTTATATATTTAATGTGTCTAGAAAAGAATATTCAATCATAATTAATTGCTTAAGTGTGATCAATAATCTTGTCATGAAACATGCATTAAATATGTGTACAATATTGTCCATATGATTTCTACATAGAAATTCAAACCACTAGGGTTTTCATCTCTTTGAAGAAACTCATTTCCATTCTCTAGTCTAACTATTAAGATAAGCCAAATTTCCAAAATTGATTATCTTTTGGACAACATCTTTAACATTCATAGTATGAGTAATTTTCCCAATTCAATATTTGGTAATCCATCATAATGATTATCGGGTTTACTATAATCCTGTAACTCATATTTCTCGACATATAAGTCAAATATCGAGATATCCTTGCGAGATCTATGAATGAAAATTCCATGAGGTCTATCAATTACATGTCTAACCTCATCATGATATTTACTAGTGTGTTTTAGAAGATTATGTATCTTGTAATTTTATCTTTCAAGATAAAAAACTCCACTTGCCTTTTGTAATATATAGACTATCTATATATACTTAGCAATTAGAGCAAAACTACATTGTTCTCTATTTTGGACATTACAAATGCACATTGACAATTTCTGACTTTAGTTTGTTAATAACCTATTCATAAGTAGTTTAACAAATTCAGAATCTTCAATTTTAAAACTTAATGTGATTCATCACATTCTATAATGAAATGGTGTTTTATTAATCTTCTAGGTTGGAGTCATATTGAATATATTCAATCCATCTTGAATATTCTAACCTTGTTACTTTTTAAGAAAGAAGTTATGGTTATCATGAATCAAACAAATCAAATAGAATTTGATTCTCTAGCGAACATACCATCAACTTGTGGTATTCATTAGAATTAATATTGTAAGACAATCTAACAATATATAAGATAAACATATTCCTTTTGACTTACCTATTTACCAACTAAGTCAACTTAATGGTATAATAGACTTTCGAGCCAATTACATGCTTTATAACACAAGTACCTTTTAACCAAGTTACTTCATATCCATGTCTCAACAAGAAACATAAACTGTTATAATCCCATTATCGTTATAAATCATTGATCAACTCAATGACTTCTTGTATCGTCTTAATTAAAAACATAACAAGTTAACGACTTACTTTATTATAAGTCTTAAAAGACTTTATGTTTATATCTTTACAATGAATCATAAACATGTTTAACTAAAGTAATTATGAACACAACTCTTGGTTTCAATTATAATTTCAAGTTAATTTATTTACTTCACAATAATGTGGGACTACATTATTTATTCATTTATTTTGTCATTCCAAAATTCATAAATATACAAATTAAAGTAGGATTAGATTACTTCATTTAATTTTATGTCATTCTAATAATACACAAATATTTAATTTGAAGTAGTCTTATATCTATCATTTTGACACATGTTCTAAATACTTGTCTAATTTAGAAGCGCAAATATGTCCATGCAAGGTCGACTTTACATAGAGATTTACTTTGTTGTTGCAATCTCGCCAAGTTCTCACATGGCGTAAATTGCAACACCAAGTGTTTCTTGAATTAGATATGTACAAGTTATATTAGAGCGTTAGTCTCTTACCTTGCGATCAGAGAATCCTTTAAATCATACACCTATATGTTGTCCCTTGCACACAATATAGATTTCTCCCACTTATGCATGGAACAACATCATGTAGCGGATAAACAACACGACATATGTTTGTTTATGTGACTAATATGATTGTGTCATTGATATTAGCATAACTAGTAGATGTAGAACCACTTCATTGTCTAATAAGGAAAGCGTACATGACTATCCTTGAAAACATAAGTGTCTACAAGTGGAAAGTAATTATCTTAAGACATTCTAGAGATAATCGGGTTACTACCAAGATGACAAAGCTTGTAACTCCTTGAATAAGAGATCATTACATTAATTCCTTATTCATAATAAGAACACAACACTCATTTTGGATTTGACAACATTGTAAGTGTTTCATTAACCAGTGAAAGAAAATAGTGTATTATTTACTTCCTACACCTTTGAGAAAATGTACTTAAAGAGTGTATTCTACTATGTAGATGATGAACTATTCCATCAATGCTATTAACTTGAAAAATTGGACACGCAATTTCTTTCTTAATGGTTCTACTATTCCAACAATTGTAAGTAGTACTTTTAAATGGTCAAAACACAACAACTACATAAAATATGATAGTTTGTCTTTTACCAATTATCGATTAATTAGTCTAGCTTCTAATTTAATAACTTTCGAACATATGCAATTTTCTTAACTATTAAAATTTGCTTATTAGTTATGTATTTAGAATTTAGACAATTCTATATGTCCTATCATACCTTTCTTCATTCATGAAAAGGAATAGGGTTGAATCTCACTCTTTCGCGTGAAAAGAGGACTAGGTTTATTCTTTTAGTAACGTTGACTCTACTAAAACCCTTACAGTGTAGATCAATTTTACTGTCTGAGAATAACCTACGTTTACGGTTTAAAGTTGCATTAATACATTTAAAGAATTAGCAAAATTCAATTTTAGTATTTTCGATAATTAAACTTTTCAAGAAAATAAAATACCCAGGTAATATTCATATAACCATAGAATTTTCTCGAAAAACTAGGATCCAATTATCATAGGTTCATTACATGAGTTGATGCGCGCTAGCAATGACATATAATAAGGTAATCTATCGAACATTAATTGGCAAACAATTTCCAACTCCTAGATCATTATGGGATTTATATTTTCCAACGCTATTACAAATATAAACATGTTTCATCCCATCTTATGCCATTGAGTCGAGTCTACTTCCTACTCGACTTAAGTGTCTAACAAGAGCGCAAATATGTCCATGTAAGGTCGACTTTACATAGAGATTTACCTCTCCATTACAATCTCGCCAAATCTTGTCATGGCGTAAATTGCAACTTCAAGTGTCCCTTTAATTAGATGGCATATTCTTAATTTAAAAGGGTACTAGTTTTGATTTTATGTGGTCAAATCAAATATGTACAAAGATGTCATACATTCATCTTGTAGCATAATTTTAATAAAAACTTTTATTACCAAATCATAAAGATCAAATTATCAAAGTTTTGATTGAGGTATTGAGTTCACCAATCAAGGAATTTAGTGTTAATTATCATCCATTATACCGTACTTTTGCATAAGTGTAAACACTTAGTGTTTGGATAATTACCACCAAGTGGCGCATTGAATTAAAACTAATTCGCCCTTAAGATGAGCTTGTACTTTTATGGCTTACTAAGTAGCTCCTCGAACTTCTGAGGAGAGGACCGAGTGGCGCAACGCATAACCTTAGACATCCATTCGATTGTATTTGTCGCACTTCTTAAATAACCCTTTATAGTTCATTCGAATGGGTGAGCCGTTCGATCATTGTACCAAAGTCACCAATCAATTAAACTATAGAAAACTTAACTCTTCCAAAACAAATCAAATTTCGCCATTGTTTAGTCCGTATTATTTTCTATTCAAAATTACCCTTTGCTTAAAGCATCTAACATAATAAACAAACAAGTAATAAATAAAAATAAACTACTAAAAACCAATGCGCACATAATAAACAATTTATCGTGTAAACAAGTAGCCACATGCAACTTATTCGATAAAACCTATTAATAATCAATATCTAGGTTAAATTAATGTATATATTAATTAGGGCTTTCACTCTCTCAATTGAGAGTGAGCGCATACATCGACGATCGATTCGTAAACCCATAATTAATGATATACCAAATTGCACATAATTGATTCATTAATATATATAATTGGAGTCTTCCCGATTCAAGATTTATCGTAATTAAATATGTCTCAACAATTAAACAATTATCAAAGCAACTTATCCATGACTAACATGAATGTATAATCATGGATATCATAACAATTATACAAATAAGTCACAAGATCGCATATAAAAATTCCATGACACATAACAAATTATTCATGAATTAATCACGTAATCAATATTAATTCTAGGTTTTAATAAGGTTAGCAAACAATTTTCAAAACCCTAAAATTTTTAATGTGTCGAATACAAAAAAAATATATAGGGGCATGAAAAAAATTATAATCGACCCCAAAAAAATATAAACATAAACCTAGATAAATATCAAACAACATACAAATATTTGTTTTTATTACGTGTTTATGTAATTAATTACTCATTAAAACCAATGACTCGTGATGCCCTGTTGGAATTATATAACATGACATTCAAATAAATAACTACAAAACATCAAAGTATTCAAGCGGGCGTATAGGATTTATTAACGAATAATTAATTAACATAAGAAGAATATCGTACCTTTCTTGATTCTAGCGAACAAGAATCAAATCCACAAACTAGCAATTAGGATGAACCCTAATTAGGGTTTATAGGATTATAAAATTACCCCACCGTTTTGTAATTCAATCCAAGATACAATCAATAGTGTGATTGTACCACGTTCTTGTCACACGCGTCTTATAACAAATTAAAGTAATGCTAGTTTTAATTAAACAAAATAACTTTGTTTTGGAAAAGATGTGGGCGACACCCATAAAGGTTGTGCGATCGGATTATGCAAAACACACACAAAACTATTTAGGTTTTAGCATAATGAGTACAAGAGATAAATTACAAACACCCTTGGTTTTGTATTTATACCCAAACTAACTTGGTGAACAAGTTTGAGTTGTAGAGGATTGGGTTTCCTTTTCTTGTGGCCGATCGGTTCTAACCATCCCACAAGGATTCGGAACCTTCAATATTTACAACATAGTCCTTTTCCAAATACATTTAACTCCCGTTAATCCATTACATTAAATACTTAACGTTCGTTAGTTATTTCATTTAATTAATAAATAAATATAACATTTACATTTAATTATTAACTTTAATTCTCATACGTAAAGTGTGCAATCTCGTGGTATCAAGTTCGATCCTAACACACGTCTATTAATTTATAGTCCATAAAACCAACACCCTCAATTACGGCTCTGCTCACAAACATCTTGAAAGCTGTCACTTTTGCGGATAGAGTTGAGCTACCCATCCAACATACAACATACTTTGATGTGTCGTTCAAACTTAACTTTGGTTCATTTGGAGATTCCATAAGGAGACAAGTCAGGGCCGTCCTGTAAAATTTGTAGGCCTTGTGCCACTATTTTAAATAAGGCTTCGAGCGATGAAGTATCGTAAACTCGGCAAATAGTAACTTCATAATGGATTGCTTTTTATATCGATAAAAAAAAATTCTAACCATATTCATACGTAAATACATCATTCTTTTTTTAGCTGTAACCATTCAGTATTGCAAACATGTAAACTTTATAGCATTGCATCTAAGATGTTTAAAACAAATCATAGCAAAGACACATTATATAGGACATATGTTTGAAGCTAAAGAAATAGTTTTATTATAAAAATTTGGCTTTAGTCTAAATTTTGAACTTTCTCAGATTTTGAACTACAAATGGAAAATAGTTAGTGATTGAAATAACAAGTTGCGAACGGTTCTAAAGCTGGTAAAACGGTTTTAAAAACCGGTTAAACCGATTTTTTTTTTTTTTTTTTTTTTTTGAAAGCGCTAAAACCGGTTTAACCGGTTAAACCGGTTTAAAACCGGTCAACGTAAAGTCAAACTAGCTGTTGGATTTGAATACGGTTTAAACGGTTAAACCGGTTTAAAACCGGTCAACGTAAAGTCAAACTATCCGTTGGATTTGAATCTGCGTGAAAATCGCGAAACCGGTTTAACGGTTTGACCGGTTTCGCGGTTTTAAAACGGTCATTTGAAATTAGTTCTTGTATGTACGATGAGCGTTATGACTTGTTTCTTACCGTTTTTCTTGTCTTTTTTGATTTTTGAGTACTTTGAAGCTAGAACTTGTAGTATAAATATGTGTTTTGGGTTGAGGCTTAAAACACATCAAATCTCTTTAATCTCTATTATCTCTAATTTCTTTATAATGGAAAACACACAATCACAACAAGCTTCCACTAATCCTCCTCCGTTGGGTCTTCCCGGTCACGAAAACATTACACACAAGATGATGTTCTTCGTATTAAACCAACCGCACGAAATCAGGAGGTTTTAATCATATGGATTGTGTGTTATGAAGGATGGGACGGAAAAGCGCGTTGCAAAAATGTTTGAGCTTTTATGCTTCCGGGCTAACACTACACTAAAGGGTCATATAGCCAATGTTCATGGTACCTCAAAATGCCAAGCGGTACTATTAGTGAGGATGGTCAAATTGTGTATATGATAATGATGCGCTCAAAGAGATTTTGCGGGTGGGTCATTCAATATACTTATCCATTCAACCTCTTCGACAACGCCAAGCTTACGGCCATCATCAAAAGAGGCTACAGGCGGTATAAACAAGTAAGTCGTACTAAACTTAGAAGTGATGCTTTTAAATTATGGGAAACGGCTAAAATGATATTATTAATGGTTTTCATGATTATAAATATGGTGTTTCTATAACTACGGATGTTTGGACCGCACCACATGGTTCGGCAAATTCTTATCTCGTTAAATCACGGCTCATTGGTTTAATCCGAATCTTGGTTATTAATGAAACGGACAATTGCTTTTAAACTATTTGGTTATCCATACGGGATCTAATTTAAGAAAATTTTACATGACACTTTAATTGAATATAATTTAGATGATAAAGTTTTTACGATTTCACTAGATAATGCATCTAATAATACTAGAGCTATGGAATTGTTAAAATTACGTATAAAACCCATTTTAGATGGTGCTTTTTTCATTCCGTTGTGTTGCTCATGTTATAAATTTATCCGTTCAAGCGGCATTAAAATATGTGAGATTACGTTTGGTATTTAGGGTATGTTAACAAATATATATCGCCTCGAGTAATGAGCGACAAATGAACTATAAGCGTTTTCGTAAACAATGTGGTGAACCATGGCTAGGACCGAAATTAGATACACCTACTAGGTGGAATTCTACTTGCATTATGTTTGAAAATATATTACGACAACGTACTACTTTAGATGCTTTTAATGAATTACTTGTTGAAAAAACCGTTCTACTTGATAGATGAGCAAGATTGGGATCGACTAAATGCTTTAACTATTTTTTACAAGTTTTAAAGAGGCAACAACTATAGTATCGGTGTTTATTACCCAACTAGCCCATTAGTTTTAAATCAAGTTTATGCTATGACGGAAAAATTAGGCAATTAAAAGACTCACTTACTCAAATGTTTAGAAAAATTGTTAAAGTTATAAAAAGAGATTTATAAAATATTTTGCTAGTTTACCTTTGGTTTATACTTGTTCACCAAGACTTAATCCATGTTTAAATGTTGGAGGCGAGAATTTTTAATAAGAAGAATAATGGAAAATTTAGAATTATCTTTTGGGTTGGACGGTGAAGATCCCATTATATAGAATCTCAAGTTTTAAATTTAATGATTATTTTAAAAATTGTTTGAAATTTATGCAACAAAATATGGTCAACAACCAAACCCAATTCGACCCATGCGGGGCGGTTCGTCCCGAATGACAAGGGACATTAACATAAACCTTTATAATACTTTACGTGAAGACGCTACAAAGCGTCAGCGATCATCGGCCCGACAAGCGAGTTGGGACAATATATGGCTACAAACTTTTAACAACTTTAAGTCCCGATGAGTTTGCAAACTTTGACATTTTGGCTTGGTGGAAAGAAAATCAATTTCAATTTTAGCCGCTATGGCTCGTGACTTATTAGCGGTCCAAGCTTCGACGGTAGCTTCCGAATCGGCCTTTTCTCATAGTGGTCGAATTATATCGGATAGAAGGACAAAACTTAGCCCGAATCCGTGGAAGTATGTGTATGTTTGAAAGATTATATGGACGGAGTAGATAGGTACAACATCAAACATCGTTGGAAGGTTCGATTGAAGAAGTTGAAGAAACTATATAGACAAGAAGAAGATGACATGGGGATATCACCTCCCGGCTACCGAATTAGATGAAGGTGAATTTGAACCATTTGATGTTGAAGAGTTAGATGTAGAAGAATTTTGGATGATTTAATTTCTTGAGTATATACGGGTGATGGCAATGCGAAGCTCGATATACTTGAGTATCTTAATATGTTTTGGGTGATGGCCATGCAGAAGCTCGAAATGTATTAGTATTTATTTATTTTAGTTCTATAATTGTATTGTTTAAATAAAAGTTATGATTGTATTGAAATGTATTAGTATTTTATAGTTTTAGTTGTATGATTGTATTGTTTAAATAAAGTTATGATTGTATTCGAAATGTATTAAATGTTTTAAATTCGAAAAAAAACCGAACCGGTAAAATACCGATAAAAACGGATCGAACATTTAAAACCAAAAAACCGAACCGGTAAAACCGATAAAAACCGATTCGAACATTTGAAACGAAAAAAACCGATTTGAACATTTAAAACCGAAAAAACCGATTCGGAAAAACCGAAAAAACCGAAAGCGATTTTGGCAAAACCGGTTTCAAAACTAAAACCGTAAAACCGGTTTTGTGCACCTATAGTTGCGAATACAAGAGGGCCTGTAATTAAACTTAGGAACTAATAGAACTAAAAGATAAATAAAAATCTAGGCCCATGACTAAAACATTCCTTGTGCTTTGGGTTATTATCTTCTTCACTAAAAGTCCAAACCCATATTTCCTTCTTCTCTATTAAAACACAGGAACAAACTTTTTCTTTTTCTGTTACAACTATCTTGAATTTTATATCATACTAATCAATAACATAGATGAATTAAAAAGTTTGTAGAAATAGATCAATCAACTTGGAGAATCTTTCGGTAAAAAAAAAAAACTTTGAGATTCTTAATTTAGTAGATTATTGGATCTCGTTCACGTGATATAGGATTTCTGAATAACTAATATATTCGAAATTCATTAAATTTCAACGTGGAAGGATTCCACCCTTCATCTTTACGTAAATGGACGTGCATGCTCATCAATCTTCCTCATTGTGGCCTGGTGTGCTAAGCCGTTGCAAAAGTTTTTGAAGAGACTATAGAGTTCAAATCTTGTTGGGTGAACATTTCATGATAGCTAATGAACTATTCAGAAACGGTCACATACCGACTAGAGTGCATAGATCAAAGACAAAACGGCCAGCTCGACTTTTCCAGATAACTTGAACAACGAAGATCATCCTTTTCCGTTTACCCGAAAAATGGACATGCATGCTCTTCAAGACTAAAATGACCATTTTTCATGAACCCTACTAACGCCATTGTTTCTTTACAAATCGTAACACATGGATCGAGCCTTAAGAATGATGGAAAGAACAACCAATAGGTAGTAAGCGTCAGAAATGTCATTGTTATTAGCCAAGCCACAATGGGCGGCAGCTCCAACCTCTTACCTAAGGTTTTCTTGATCACAATCTCGATTCCAATCCAAAGCCCTTGAAGCATAAAGTACCAAGTGACTTCCCAAGTTGGGTTATATAGGCCAAGGTGATAAAACATCATTTCATGCATGATCCCCGACACTAGAAATGTTGTGAAAACAGCGGGCACTGATACCCATCTTTCGGGAAAAAAATAGCTAAAGATGGCACGAGCTGGATTATAGACTATAAGGCGTAGTATATCAGAAACCACTAGATTCCATCTTTTTCCCCAATAGTTCTGTACAGATGTAGCACGGTGAGGCTCGTCGAATTGTGGTTCTAGCTTTACCCCAAGTATCGCTTCAACTAAAAGAGCTATCATGTTGAAAGATACTACGAACATGGAGACAAAGGAGTATGCAATAAAAGACACAGTCACTAATGGGTGAAAGTAGTCCCTGTAACCATATCCGATAATTGCGAGGATAAACAATATAACACTAGGAGCATAATCTATGTAAGATTTTTTCTTGATTTGGTGAGACGCATTTTCGTGATTTCTTATGATTTTGATGGGCAGACAAGCCGCAAAAATGAAATGAGATATAGTAAGAGCCGGATCTATAGATAAAGGGCCTTGCCCAAAGGCATAAAGAATGAGCTTGAAGCTTCCAAGCCATGACAATAAGAAAGATATCGGACCGGCAAAGATGATGGTTTTTAGGTTTAGGGGAAGACATACAAAAACACATACTACTGGAAATAAAGCCAATAATCTAGGTGTACCTTTTGAAATAAGCATACCTACACTATGAGAATAGATGAGAGATGCCAATGCTATACTCAAATCAACAATAAGATTGTATACCTCTCCTCCCATTTTTATGCATATTTCTTTCTTTGAAATCTATATTTATGTATCTTCTTGCGCTAACGTACGTGTGAAGTTTTGAGCCTTTCAAAGAAGATAAAATTAGATATGGATAATTACGTGTATATGTATATACCCTTACAAACTTTAATATTTTTATATTTTACCGAGCTAATTAATCATCTGCACTCACAATTATTCAATAGAAAGAAATTTTAAAAAGGCACATATGTATACTTTGAAATTTTGCGAGAACACACATGACCAAACCAACATTATGCGTGAGACATGCACCATAACAACTCTCAAATACACTCGACTAAATCAACAAAATGGCAACTCGACACGAGCTTGTGGAATGTGTCATACAAATAGCTAACTCTATTATAATCTTAACCAACTTTCCCACATTACTTTGTATGTTGATGTAAGTATGTAACCACGGTTTATCGATGTAAATGTACAAATATTTTGTCGATCATGCATTCTTTCACTTCGTTCATTATTTCTAAGTCACTGTGGCAATATCAAATTTCATCTCATTCAAATTCACAACTCAAGAGACCTTATGGTATCACACGTACGATTCTCCCCCACCACAATTGGATATGATAAATCATGGCGTCTTAACTTTGGATGCTGATTATCCAAATGAGAACTTTAAGGTGGACAAACTCATAAGCATGATGGTTGATCTAGTTCATCATAGATTTATTGTTTCCATACAATAATAAACCTACTCGATATCATAATAGGTGTTGATCTTGGCATTATTTTTTTTATCATCACCGCGTTTCATGCATTCACTGGTGTGCGTTCTAATGTTGTCTGATGTGATGTATACATCAAAGAATATGATATACGTATTAACCCCTTATCATAATACCTCTGGGTGAATATGAGTGTGAATGAACTCTCATACTGCTAAGTGGTTCCAAAGGATGGGGGAAGTTAGACAATAAACCCCCTAAGTATCATGTTTTATTAATGAAATATTTATAAATTACAAAGCTTAATGAACCTTAAACTTTAACGGATCAAAGCTCGTAGACGGGCTCGAGCCTACTAGTTTAAACAATTATCTAAACACCCCTCTTTCTTGCAATTCGGGCGGCGAAATCACGAAAGCGCGGATTGAGATAGAAAACTAAAAACATTAAAGCAACAATAAATTGTTGATGAAGACATCCGAAAACAAGCGAAAACAAATCTTCAAACAACAACAACAAAATCATAAAGAGGCAACAAAATGAAAATCATTGTAGCAAATATAACTTGTTGTTAAAGACATCTAACAACAAGCGGGGACAAATCTTCAAACTCTAGCAACGAAAGCAAGACAAACAAAGCAAAAGCAAATAAGCAAAATTTTCTTACACAACGGGTTGCGGCCACGCATGGAGGCGCCTTGGTGGTAGATGATGGTATTTTGTTGAATTTGTGCAAAATTGAAAAACAAAGAGTGGTGTTAATCGCGTCGATTAACTTCAAATTGTTTGAAAGTTATGTCCAAAACAATATGCAATTAGGTTTTGACAAAAAATTGCAAATTTTTTCCAAAGAAAAGGAATAATGGTGGTGGTAGTGTTTGGTGGGTGGCGTAGAGAAGGCTTAATGTATCCACCTAGGTGCGAGGATCGGACCGCTTTGATACCGATTTAGACAATGAAATCCTGTAGATATTATGTTTTAATAATGAATTATTTATAGATTACAAGCTTAATGAACCCTAAACTTTAACAAATCAAGCCTACATACGAGCTCAAGCTTACTAGCATAATCTATCATTTAATTATTTATGAGGAAGAGATCTAGTGAGAAGAAAAATTATAATGAAAAAATGAGAAGAAATTTGAGTTGTGAGAGAATTTAAAATGAGATGCATCTATGTTTGTAAATCGATCCGAAATATGTGGTTGTGTTTTTTTCACTCTTTTATTTTAATTTTATTTCTAATTTCCTAACTCGTAATTTATGTGCATAATAGTTGCCTAATTCATTAATCTTTTCTTAATCTCGTGTACATTGTATATTTATGTGTTTGGTAAGCTCATATTTTTCTTCACACATGGAACTTCGTGTGAGCCATATTGCGTTGGTAGCCGAGGCCTTATTTTAATCGGGTGTCACCGCCTCCTTTGTAGCGAGGAGCTCGTTGTAGTACACTGCTACTTTTTTTTCATTGAAAATTTTAATTATGAGTTTTTCTTCAATGGTGATGAAAAGATATTTTTATTTTTTGGTGAGAATTTAATTACAGTATTTTTCTTGATGGTGATGAAGAGATATTTTGTTAAACTTTGACATATTATTTCTTTTTATTGGAAAAGGTATATCGTATACATTAGTAGATGAGAAGAGCTCTTGTAAACACCTTATTCATTAAGACACTAATAGGAGGAGCATCCATAATTTATTATTTTCCTCTCTTGGGCCTTGCCCTTTCACATTTGGGCTTTGCCATATCTTTTATTGTGGCCGTTTTTATCCACGTGTGCCGACTTACATTTATCTCCCTTTTCCATAAACACCGTAATCTATGTGTCTATCATTTGCATAGCGATTTCCATAACTTTCACCAAGACCTACTTTTTCGGATCCATCATCAAGGCGAGTTGCTTCAATCCCGCTTCAATTCTTGATTCGCAAACCATCGTCAGCGATGCAATTACTTTGCGTACCAGATATGAGCTAACAAAACTCTTTCAAGAATCTACAAGAAGCCTATTTTGAGATCCGGTCATGGCGGTGATGTGTAAGTTAGGGTGTCGGGTTGGATTATGTTAATGATTTTATATGGTGCAACACTTAATTTTAGTTTACTTGGTGCCTGAATCTGAAAACCTGTTTGGATAATGATTAAGTAAGGTATTTTGATATAACGTGGTTTTGTTATTGTTTTTTGCATAATTTGCGGTATGGGTTTATGAAACTTTGTTGGTTTTGGTTATTGTCGGCTTTTATTTATTTTGATTGCTTATTATTGTGATTATAACCAAAAACATTATTACAATTAGAGGTTTGTACATGTTTATATAAACTTGTCAGTAAAAGAAAGTTTATGTACCTTGGCGTGGCAAACTATCGACTGCGACCATGGAAGATGTATAACAACGACATTTTCCGCTTTCATCTTGGGATATATGGGGAATGATGAGTCTAGGGGTGGAGGGATAGAGATGAGGTCGTGGGATCTTGGCGGGCAACTTAATAAAGTTGCGGCCATGGCGGATGTATTCTCTCGACCTCATCGTTTCGCTTCACCGATTTGACCGAGGTTGTGAGCGTCCGCGCCTTGGCGGGCAAATCACTAGATTTGCGGCAATTGCGGATGTTTATGCCTTTTTTCCCACCTGTCGACCCTTATACACACTTGTCATGCGAATTTGTATCCCATTATCATTTTGTACGACTTCCTATGTATGGCATAAATTCGACAACGCGGATATCCTTTTCTTTGGATTTGTCGTTTTGATTCACGGCTCGATGGCGGTGCATTGCGTCTGTCCAACCCATCTTCTTAGCCCCGTCATATGTTGATAAAGAAGAAGATCTCACCGCTTCACTCATACATATATGTGTGAATCTACTCATACTTATCCGCAATCAAATCCATCAAAACCATTCGTGACCTCCAAAATTAGTTGCTCAGAGAAATCGAAAGGTATGTTTTGGTGTGATTCTGTTCCCTTTCTTTGAACATTTTTAGGAATTTTTTCCACCGGGATTTTTTTTAAGTTTGTTTTTGTGATTCATTTTGTATTAGCTAATTTCATCTTTTGTAGGTAGAGTAATTACGGACTTATGGGACCTGGAAACTTGGAGTTATTCATAGATTGGTCGAACCAGGGTGGATATAATAGGGTTTACCATCTATCTGAGTCCATCTATATGTAACCGGTTGTTTTTATGTTGTTACATTTACTAGGTCGTTTCAAGAACTCGATTCATGTCGGATTACTTGACTAATGATTTTTGGTTATTGGAAATGAAATTGCAATTTACAATATTCTTGAAAGGTGCAACATTAAAGGTAATCCTTTCTTTCTATAAGGGACTTTTTCTTATTTTAGCAGATACCATTGTTAGTCTCATAATCTTTCGAATTTGTTTTGTTATCCGGATGAATCGCTTGCTAGAAGTTGGTAATCAAAGAGGTGAATACTCATCTAATGTATGATTCTTGATTATTTTGCATGGTAAAATGTTCTTCTTACTAATGCATAGGGTCAAAACCGATGATGATGGGGAGTCTTGATGCGATTGTAATGGCTATAGGGAAGGACCATGTTTTCATATAAGACCTTCGAACAAGAACAAGCGGTTCTTTGTGGTAAGGTTAAGCTTTTGTTTATATAAGCGGTAAGTTTTATTCACTTCATCCATAGTCTTTTCTTTTTTATGATTTTTAGTTTTTCGTTGGTGACATCTGAGTGTTAAATACACGCATAGATTGCTTTGTGCCTTGGGTTTTGATGCCATAAGATGGGTGTCTATCTTGAGCGTTTTTTGTGCCAGAGGAGGTTTTGGTTTATGCTCGATCAGTGTTTAATTAAAGGTATGTATATGATTTTACTATTAGTTTGACGTTAAAGTGAAGGTATGTTATATTTCGGTTTGTGAAGTCAGTTGTTTTATTATGGTGTATTTTGTGTTCATTTTTTTGGGGAGTATTTGGATTAGTTTATTTATGTGGCTTAAGGGGTTATGTTATAAGTAAAAGTAGGGATTAAGGTTTTGTTGGGGTGATATAAGTTTAAACTTGCACGCTAAAAGAGTTTACGTGATTGTGTAACATCTAAAGTGTACAATAAAAGTGGCTTCACATAACAGGACATAGTCGTTACCTAAAACAGGCTTCCTTTGATCTTCATCGTTCGTGGATCCAAATCCAAAGTGGAGGATTTAAAGTAATTTAACATGAACAAACCAATAACGATAAAAGCATACAAGCCTAACTTTTTTGTGTATGCTTAGGCCTAGGTTTGTTTATGTTGGGCATAACAGAAAAGAAAGCCCAAGGCTTTTGTTACCCTTGGTGTGAATAGGAAGAAAAGAGGAGGTCAACCTATTTGATAAATACCGGGAGACGACGTGATTCTCAAGAAAAAGCCTAATTTAATAGGGTACTTAATAACTCTTTTTACAAATATATTGATGATGACTTTGTTCAAAATGCGAAACATTATAACAATGACAGACGAATTATTAAGTTAGTCATCAAAATCTAAGCTTTTGGATCATTTTTTGATCTTTATGCAGGTGGGTTACATTCTTTGGACACAACCTAAGAGCAACAAGTTATATGGTTGGATATAGGAACAACTATCCACGGCAAGTGTACCAAACAACATCTTCAATTGCGTCTATTAAGGTCAATCCTTCATTGGTAAGCTGCAGAACAAGTGCCTAAATCTCCTAACAGGAAGGTACGTTTTCCAACCGTTTTACTTATAAACTGATGAATTCCGTTTATACTTGACGGTTTGAATGTATAAAAAACTCAAAAGGAAAGGGGCTAACAGGTTGGTCCTATCGTAGTCCAAAGTGCATTACCAATTTGTGCCTAATCATTTAATTTCATGACTTTGAAAATAACTGTTTATGTTAGAAAATATTACTCATAGAAGATAGAAAAAAATTGCTTTGAACATTATATTTAGAACAACAAAAATTAAGTCACCAAATTATCCATTTTGCTTCAATATTAGTAAAAAAAATATGGTGGCACTTGAAAAACAAGCCACACATCTGCATATTGGTATCTAGGTTTTTCTACGCTTTAGGATGAATATATAATGAATTTTGGATTTAGACCAGTTTTACGACACATATTTAATATATTTATGAATTATTTTCTAGCCACAAGCTTACAGATAAGAAGATAGTCCTTATGCCATGTTTGCTAATAATAAATCGAGTGATCCTATAACTAAACGCGGTCGAGGTTATTTGTGCTTATGTTATTTTATTGCTACATACAAGATATAACCAACCTTTTAAGTATGTTGTTGCTTTGCTGCATAGAAGCTATAATTGGTAGTTTAACTAAAATAAATCCTTAACAATTGAAGGACCTTCGAGAAAGAAAGATAAGACGAGAGGGGCTACAAAAAGGTTATACCAGTTCGCAAAGGAATAATGGATGTAAGCGGTTGATGACACCGGGTAAGTAAAATTATCAATTACTTCAAGCTTGGGCGCGTGAGTTGCGACGAAAGGAGTACTTAACCATTACTAGATTGACACTGTGTAGTATAATGAAATAAATGTATGTATATGTTTTGAGTAGAGCAGATGTAATTAGTTTTGTATCTATGTTGTGTTATGAATATAAAGACTTTTAATGTAGCAATATATAGATGGTTTAGCTTATACGGTCCCGAGTATCAGAGAACACAACGAAACATGAAACAAATAGAACCGACCAAATAGATGAAAAGCACAAACAACAACAGCTATGAAAAAAGTTCGGGCCTGCCCTAATTTGAAAAGTAACATGGGGTCGGCCTGCTGTAAAAGGCCCAAAAAAAATTATGAACAGACTTATGAACTCAACGTATCACAAAAACAATTCCAAACGGGAAAATTAGTAACACACGTAAACCAAAATCCCAAAAGGCAAACGAAATAACATCAAAAACCCGAGGTGCAGAAAAACTCCCGCCGCGAAGCGGCGATTGTAAAATAGGTAGGACAATATAAAGGCTTACCACATGTATTTACTTTTGAGAGAGCTAGGTGTGATGTTATACCAACAACATTTGTTGGTGTGCTATCTCATCTTTATTTTATCATTTTTTTTATTAACATACCAATAACTAAATACTTTCTTTAACAATAAAACCAATAACATTTATTGGGTCATGTGGGTTTCACAAAAACCCCCCACCTCACAAAACAAAACAGAACAAAAAATAAGAAAATGACGAATAACACAAGTTGTTCCAACAACGAAGGACGAATAATGCACCAATAGCACCAAAGGAAGGTGCACCAATAACACTTATCGTTTGTTATTGGTTTTACTTGGATGACGAATGGCACTTAATTGTACCTATATCGTTCACTCTAAGGGTAAACTTAGAGGAACAATAATGACAAACAATATTCAAAATACATTTAAACCTTTACTATTTATAAGAAACAAAATAACAATTGATCCAAGACCCTAAAAACATCTATAGACTATCATCATAACCTCTTACATTATCTTATGAAATACAAAACACAAACAATACCACAAAACACCTTTGATGACAGGTTACTCAGATTACATAGAATCAAGAATTTATGGCCACATATAATACTTTAAAAACAATATAAAACCCACACTTGTGAAAATATATGAGCCTTCAAAAGCTACTACAAAGTAAGGTGAAATCTTCAAATCAACAAAACTCAAATAGGCTTAAAATTACAGTTAACATATCATCTCTACATAAGCAACCAAAAAAAGAACCCATAAAAAATGGATGTTGATCGCGCACCATTTTTATGCATATACCACATTGTGAAATACGGTGTTGTACAGTGTGAATTCTTGTGTTGTACTATGTGTTGTATGCTTCAAAAGATGATGTGTGTATCAACCTCATAAAAAATAGCATAATTTTCACTTGAGTTAATTGCATTTTGGTCCCGTGGTATGGCCAATTGCATATTTGGTCCTTAAAACTTTGAAAGTGCTGGGCGTCCTCATTTGAAGTTTTCGTTGCATTTTGGTCCCTGGCCCGAGACGACGTTAAAATTTAGGGACCAATTTGCAATTGGCCATACCATTGAGGACCAAGTCTGCAGTTTGGCTATACCACAAAGACCAAAATGCGATGAACACTTCAAATGAGGACGTCAGGTCTTGCTTCAAAGTTTTAAAGGCCAAATCTGCATTTAGCCATACCTAAGGACCAAAATGCAATTAACTCTTTTCACTTAAACTACAAATTAAAGAAACCTCAATTATTTGTTAGAAAATATATCAAAACTATACATGCAAAACATCAAGAACAAAATTTCTTAAATTAGTTGAAATAAACTTATAATTTCGAACAAAGATTAACCCATTACATGCAATTGAATCTTTGAATGTGATCTTCGCTACTTTAAATCCGAAAATTATTGGGTAACAATCAACATGCAATTGAACCTACCCCACACACACGATCTCTCTCTCTCTCTCTCTCACACACACACTCTTACACATAACCTCACTTTGTAAGTAATGATCAGATGCACATGTGTTCTTGAAGAGTATGTATCCGGGACACGTAACCACCAATTTAAGACAAGTATAAACATAAACCCAAATGGCATCGTTTTGCCAGCATTATTTCAAAACATGAAACGACGTCTATAGACTATCATCATAACCTCTTACATTATCTTAGAATCAAGTAAAAAAGGTCGTTGCTTACCACGGTAAATGTACAATAGGGTAATATAATGATTTAAGATGTGGCCCACGTAAAATTAACACCTATGGGTATGAAATGGGTTTAAGAATAATATACTTTTGAGGTTTGATCTATATACAAGTGTCAAATCCATCAACCAAACAAATACAATAGGAATGAAAGTCATTCTTTACACTTTCAAATGAAACACCTTAAAAATGCAACTTTTTGTGAGTTGTGTCAAATTTGTTGAGATCATAATATAATTAGAAATACATTCATGAGGTGGGGTTTGTGTATAGTATAGTTTAGAGATTTCAAAGTTAAATCCTAACCTTATGGTATCTCAACAAACAAGTTTTGCATACACATCCTATTCCTAATGCCTGGTTTTAAGTTTTTAGTAAGAAAAAGTAAAGAAATAGGAATTAAACATTTTAGTTTTAATTTTGGTGAAAATATTTCACTTTAAAATTGATCAAATCATCATCTTTTTCAGTCATCTTTACTTTATTTTTCTTTCTTAAATGATACTTCAATATTACCCGACCTTTATTTTTATTTTTTCGCTTCATTTTTTTTTTTTTTTTTTTCTTTCTTTTAAAGGGTGTTTGTTTGCTTATACGTGACTTATGAGTTTATTTGTTTTCAACTTATACATTTCATAAGCTCAATTTTATGCTTATTTTAAGACTTGTAACTTACGTAACTTCATTATAATACGATTCCGTAACTCCCAAATAAAGCCGAAAAATTATAAGCCAAATATTGTAAGCTCATAAGCCAAGCTTAAACAAACTCGATTCAAAAGCCACAAAGCAAACACCACCAAAAACTGAAAATCAATGGAGGAAGAAAAAGCAGCAGCATACTACGAGGAACTCACTCGCAAAGGCAGCGGCGCCGCCAGATTCAAACAAGGCCTCGGCTTCTCTACTCCCTCCTCCTCCGACACCGCCGTACCGGAAAGAGCCTCCTCATCTTCATTCCTCAGTAGCTTCGTCAAAGCTTCAAATGTTTCAGATAAACAAACCCAGGTTGAATCTATTCAAAATAAACTCAAGAAAAACCCTAGGGTTTCAAATGATCATAGGGACAAACATAGAGATTATAGAGACAGAGATTATAGTGATAGGGATAGGGATAGGGAGGGATAGAAATGGGGATAGGGGAAGGAGGAAGAGGAGTAGAAGCGTTTCGCCGAGGCGAAAATCGGACAAGAGGAGGTAGAAGTGTGTCGCTGAGGCGAAGATCGGACAAGAGGAGGAGGATGCTCGTAGTGATCGGAGGGTGGGAAGGAGAGAAGTGGGAGAGTTGATTATGAGAAGTTGATTCAAGGTTATGATAAGATGGTATATACTTCTTTTTGAATGCTGATATTTGTATGTATATTGTGATTAGAATTTACACACACTGCAAATTCACTCGAGTTAACTGCAACATGATTGAATTCGGTTACTGAATCGTGATTTACAGATTACAACTAGGTAATCTTTGTTAGCCAACTAACTGATCATCCTCTATTTCTTGTATATATGTATGTTGATGTTACTCGGGAGAGTCGGTGTAAAAATTTGAATCTTCTCTTAGATTTCTTTCTTTCTAAGTTGCTTTGCAATATAAGAGTTCACGACATTTGTGGATATCTTTTGGTATGGGAACTATACTTATCCAGCCGAATGAATCTTTTTTATATCAAAATTAACCATTGTGATTGTTTGTGTGTTGGATGAATGGACAAGGAACAAAACTCAACATCATCCTTGCTATTGTTGTACGCCTTAAAGGTCTTGGTAGGGCAATCATCATCCAGACTTGAGACCATAATTAATCAGATATTTTGTGGTGATGTAGAACGTTTTGATATGTAAGATCTCTTAGATCGTGAATGTAGATTAAGTGAACTCTGATGTTGCACGTTCCATAAGAATAATCGAGAGAATGTTCATATATTTATATGAACTATTCCCGGTATGTCAACATACATACATACATATACATAGTATAGAGGGAAAGTTGGTTATTTGTGTAATAAATTATCTAGTTGTTGGGAAAATTTTAGAAACTTATATCAGGTAGCAGAGAATGTTAATTTAGACTTTTGGTGTAATTGGGGAGCTGATATGGTGAACCAATATAGTTTGTGTTAAAGTGTTAATTCCTTGCACTAGGCTTCCGTAGAGACTAGATACCGAACTTCTCCTTTTGATTGGCCGATTGCCAAGGTATAAAAGATGAACCAAAAAATGCAGTGAGAGGTGTATTATATGAGAGAGGAAATAGAAGGTCTTGATGCATTGTAGGGTTCGAACGAGAGCTGGCATGTGAATTGCAGTAAGGGTAGTAAGGGCACTGACTCAGTGACTCAAGGTTTATGCAGCAAAAGAGGGATCTGGTATGGTGACGGTCAAATATAGGGTATGTTTGGCAAAAATGAATTGTCTTGGTCTTGATCTTTGGTCTGTTCTTGATCTTGATCTTTGTTCTTTGAAAAGATTATAAAAGAGATTATTTTTATAAGCTACATGAAGTAACCTTTTATTTTCAGAGATTATGGAAGATTATTTTTCTTATAATCTTTTATAAGTTATGTTGCCAAACAAAGATTATTTTTTAAGTAGCTTATTTTTTGAAAAAATAAGCATAATCTCTCCATAATCTTGTGTGCCAAACATAGCCATAGAAGTGTTCTAACAATGTTTCTATAAGCACCAGGATCTTCAAGAGGTTGATCACCATCTGAGTTTAACCCATTATCACGGAGGCAGGTTTAGAATAAAGAATGTGCATTTCTGCTAATAAATCCAAAGCATATTTGTGTTGACTAGTTTTGAGACCAAATGATGTCATTATGAACTCAAGCCTCACAGAGTTATTGAGGAATCCAAGATCCTCTAGAACTTTAGCTCCATACCTTAGTCATATACTCATATGGTTATGACTCACTGACACTATGAGGAAAAAATACGATGTTGTAGCACACTAGTACCTATTGTGTATCTTTTGTGTTTGCTAGTTGTTATCTACTTAGGAAGCTAATAGATGTTATACTTGCTGTTGTCTACAGGTTTAACATATCTCATGTTTTGTGTTGTTTGCAGACACCTGCTGAAAAGGTCAAAGCCAAGATGAAACTTCAGCTTTCTGCAACTTGTAAGTTTATGTTATTATGATTTATTTTATTTTATTTTTACTTTACCCAAAGATCAAAGTGTGTATCTTGTCTATGTTTTTAATGTTTTGAATATGCATTTTCTGCAAAATGAAAATGCATGTATAACTCCTTCATGAACTTGTTATTCTCATAGTGTAATGATATGTCTGCCTCCAATACGCATTTTCCATCATCCTTGGCAACGAATGTATATATGCTGTGTCATTTGCAGCTAAACAGGATGAAGCAAATGGCATGGGATCAGGATGGGAGAGGTTTAACTTTGACAAAGATGCACCACTTGATGATGAAGAAGAAATTGAAGGTTAAAGTTTATAAATCTCACCTAATTTTGCGTTTTGCACAATAATTATTTGGTGATCACCTTTAGATAATTACATTCTCGATTTCTCATGATTATTTGTTTTACATATTTACTATCTGTATACCGAGCACACCTTTGTCATGTTAAAAATTGTAACATTTCACTTGGCTTAAGAAAATTTATACGAGTTATTCTAGATATATACACTCATATTATTATTGTTGTGCATCTTTCAGCTGCAGAAGATGATGGAGATTTAATGAAGCACATTGGGCAAACTTTTCGATTTTCTGCTGTGGAGGTATTTCACATTTTACACCATTTTCTGTTCAACTGTTTCTATTTAATATTTGACTCGATTCCACAAATGTGTTGAACTTTGGATACTGAGTGTATCGTTTGGACATCGTGAAGGCAAGGAGGGAAGAGAAGGTAAAGGCTACTCATGATGAGGCTATTTTCGGAACTCCATCACTTCCACCTCCTGTTGATACAGACAGTGAACCAGAAGCAAATAATAACACGAAAGAAAGTCCCAAAACTGCCCCTGCTGCAAGTCTCATAAGTGATCAGGTGCGTGAATCTTTGCACATTATCATATTCTACAGATGGGAAGAAGGTGGGTGGGGGAAGTGGATCATGGGTCAAAATGGCAATTTTTGTAGTACTTATTTGGGCAATTGGGCTGGTTGTGTGCCTAAAATACTTGGTTTGACTCTTTTATGCAAAACAAATCATTTGACTTTACTGCATAAAAATTGACAGAAACAAGCAAATTTATTCATAGTAAAACGCATATCAGGAGACTTTCAACTTAATTTACTTATACTTCTGCAAAACAATTTATTCGACTTAGTTGACCATATTAAGGTTAAAATATCCCACACTGACCCATTCTTATGTAGATGGGTCAAAATTGCCACCTCTTGAGTATTGTAGTCATTGACATAAAGTTGGTCATTTTTTGCTATGATGCTGATTTGGTTTTCATAGGTTCGGTCGTTGCAACAAGGCTCATGGCGTGATCGTGTACGCAAAGCTTAAATGATGATGCATCATTTGCTTTTATTTAACTTCGAGTTTGTTATTTGTAGCTTTATATGTAAAAAGGGTATGTAATATACTGTTTGAAAATTCTTTTTGTGGTTATATGCTGTGAGTTGATTCATGCACATACAGTATAGAACTTCTACATAGATTTGTATATGAAGAATAATCATGAGGGCACGAGCAGAATAAAGTACGCAAACAGAGTATATTGAAAACAAGATATGTGTAAGTAGTTCAGGCGTATATAAGATTTACGACTATGACCGTATGAATGTAAGCTCGTGGTAAGGAAATTACAATAATATAACTAAGGGTGCGCCTGGTTCAAACTAAGTAATAGGAAAGAGAAAGGGGAAAAGATAAGGAAACCAATCCTCCCAATTTATTGAGTAATCAGTAATGGCCCATTACCCACTATTGGGTAATGGGTTATTGCATTATAGCCAACCAATCATCATTAATCATTATCTTTGCTATTATTTACTTCTCAATACTCTCAACCAAGCACACCCTAAATGTTGCGAATAATGTTTTGTTTTGGCTTCAACCAGTATACAATAAATCACGATTTTACTGTGGTAAGTTATATACTAACATGACACATCATTTGTGATATATTTTATAAAGTATATGGTTTTAGTACATCTCTTTAAAAAAAGACTTCTTCAACAATGAAAAATAGATCACGCATGATTTTTAATGTAGAAAAATGTTTTTTCGTTTTCAAGGTTTTTAGCATTCTGGAAAAGCACTATCTTTATTTAGAATGTAATTAGAAGCATGAGTGTGGTGAAAGAACTGCCTCTTCATCACCAAATCGCGTCATCATAGCATCATCATAATAAACCTCCACAACTGTCACAATAATGCTCACAACAAACCTCAGCCTCTTGTTTAGGTCATTAAAACTTTTTTTTTTTTTTTTTTTTTTTTTTTTTTTGATTTCCAAATAAACTAAATTTATTAATTAAAATAAAATACAATACAATATATTTAAAAAAAGTTACAAATTAAAAAAAAAAAAAAGAATGTAAAGCGTTTTCACTTCCTAACAAAAATACATAAATACATTTTATCATTATTCATTAATCACTTAAAAAAAATGTTCACTTCCTAACCATTTTATCAAAAAAAAAAAATACATTTTATCATTATACATAAATACATTTTATCGTTTTCACTTCCTAACCATCTTCTTCTTCCTAACCACACACACTACACACACTACAAATATTTCTTAGGTTCCACCTTTGCAGGTTTCTTCCTTCGTCATCTGCACGAAGAACCAACCAAAAACGAACTACGGCGAGGTGATGGGGTGTGGCGGCGAGCCACGACGAGGCTCCAACTAGGATGACGGCGAGCTACGAATTCCCCACACTGGGTGCTCTTATATATTTTAAAATGTCTGAAAACTATTTGTTGCAACCGCTTTACAAACTATTTTTGTTTGGGAAAGATCAGTTTCTTGCAACAATTGAAAATTTGAAATAATCTTGAATTATTTAATATAAGTAATACTCCCTCCGTCTCAATTTAATTGTCCATATTTCTATTTTTAGATGTCTCAAAAAGATTGTCCACTTTCCTTATTTAGTAAAAACTAGAGAATATAAAGAGGGAATATTCTATTCTTGTGGTTGAAAATTAAAGTGGACCCATTTTTATTAAACATTGTAATTTCTCTCTCATGACAATTAAATTGAGACGGAGGGAGTACTACGTAGTATATTAACGAGGTGGAAACGACCCGCGCTTAGTGGCGGGGCAACAAATTTTGTACGATTTTGTACAGTCGTGTATGTATGCGCCCAGAGCAGGGTGAAGATAATCAATAACCTAACTAATTACCAATGAATTGTTACAACATATCACTTGAATCATGTTTTCACTTTCCAAAGTAAACTATTCGACCCTAATGCCTGAGTATCACGAATATCTACTTGTGATAAGACCAAATGTATGTTAACGATTTAGGCACAAATCAATAACCCTTTTGCATCAAAGTGTTTATGTTTTATGTGTCTTTCATGCATAAACTGATTTTCTATTTATGGGAATATACTAATAGCCAGTCATATGAAATTATGGGAATTAATTGGCCCATTAATCGCCTCATAATTATCTTCATTATAGCTAACAGTGATTACACGACCAATTAAATATGGTCATTAAGCAGTTATAACTGCCAACAATAGTAATATAATAGCAATATTAACTCTGTCTAACAATATTAACACTAGTACTAGCAGTATTAACTCTGCCAACACAAGTAATATTCTGAACCTTACCATAATAGAGTCAGGGTGTTCAGGGACCGACCTTATGGGTGTATACTTTGTACCTCCTGACCTATTACCAGGTGTGAAATAATCCCACAAGTGCACTAAATTTTCCAACAATCCTCCCCAAATTTAGTTCACTTCTTTTGAAGAAAATTAAACATTAAACAAAACATGTGTATAAACGAAAATATCCTGAGGATTGAATTTCCATCTTAGTACATTACACGTTAAAATACTCGAGAATCAGAGTGTTATAAGAATTGAACGCTTCAAACCATTTGAATACCTGAAGATAAAATACACACAAGTTTTCAAACACTTAAACGCTCCTGACACTATACAAGCCAAGTCACCACATACAATTCATAAATGTTGTAAAAGCCAAAAGTCCAAAGCTCCCTGAAGCGGCAAAACTTCAACATTCATATAGGTGGTTCCTCTTTATTCATGCTCCTGTCAAGCACTTTTTCAAAGAAATTAACCATTAAGAATAAAGACTTCATCCTCCTTTTCAGCAGGTTCTAAGCACAACCTTGGGATGTAAAATAAAACATGTGCTCAAGCCCATTGAATGTTCAACTTTCCACATTGAAATCAGCTCCCAAGTTTCCTCAGGAGGGAGTTGGGTGTCTTAGCATTCAGTGACTAAGTTGGACTTAGACTCATCCCTTTAGCAGACTTTATAACCAAGTCTCTAGCCAAAACCTTCGTCAAGTGATCAACTAAATTTTGTTGAGATCTAAAAAACTCTATAGATACCACCTCATTCATGATAAGCTCACTAATCATGCTATGTCTGACACCTAAGTGTTTAGACTTCCCATTGTACATCTGTCTATAAGCCTTTGCCAATGTAGATGCAACTATCACAACGGATAGAAATAGGTGCTATAATTTAGGCCATAATGGAATCTCAAGAAGCAAGTTTTTCAACCATTCGGCTTCTTTACCAGCAGCTGCTAAGGTCACAAATTCATATTCCATTGTTGAGCTAGCGATGCAAGTTTGCTTCTTAGATGCCCAAGAAATTGCACCTCCACTGATAGGAATACCCAACCAACGGTGAGCGAATTGTCTTGGTTGTTCGATCAACTTGCATCAAGATATCCTTAACACTAAAGGATAACGGTATATGAGAGACTATAATCAATAGTTCTCTTGAGATACTTCGATGCCCTCTGAGCGCTTGTGATGATGAGCACTAGGATTGCTAGTATACCTGCTCAGTTTACCCACTACAAATGCAATATCAGGTCTTGTACAAGTTATGGCATACATCAAACATCCAATTACCCTAGAATACTCAAGTTGAGATACAGTCTTGCCATTATTAAGCATCAGCTTCTCACAAGTATCCATAGGTGTACTCACTGGAGTACAATCAAAGTAATTGAATTTCCTCAACACATTCTCAATATAATGAGACTGAGAAATATAATTTTTTTACTTTCATGTTTAATCCTTATACCAATGATAACATCAGCCTCCCCATGTCCTTCATGAAGAACCTTGATGACAAAAATTCCTTTGTTAGGTTAACCTGATTTTGGCAAGTGCCATAGATCAGCATGTCATCAACATATAAACAAATGATGACTCTTTTACCAGATTCATCAAATTTGCTATACACACATTTGTCAGCTTGGTTAAGAAGATAACCATTTGACAAAAACACTTCATCAAATTTTTGATGCCATTGTTTAGGTGCATGCTTTAGTCCATACATAGACTTAATCAGTTTAACACCTTGTTTTCATTGCCAGGAATGATGAAGCCCTGAGGTTGGTTCATATAAACCTCCTCATCTATTTCACCATTTAAGAAAGTTTTTTTCACATCCATTTGATGAATAATTAGATTGTGAACTGATGCTAAAGCAATCAGCAGTCTTATGGTACTGATATGAGCCACATGGGCATAAGTATCAAAATATTCTATTCCTGAATTTTGTTTAAAGCCATGAATGACTAGTCTAGCCTTGAACTTTTCAATAGTTCCATATACCTTCATTTTTCTTTTGAAAATCGTAGATCAATCAACACCAAAGTGTTGTTGCCCATGATGGAATCCATCTCATCGTTGATTGCTTATTTCCAGAAAGCAACATCCTGGGACTTTATTGCTTCTTCAAATGTCTTGGGATCATCCTCAACAATGAAGTAATAGGAGTATTGGTCAGAGACCTCATCCTTTGTTCCTTCAATTAAATATAATTGAAACTCTAGTCTAAATGACTTTGGAGTCCTGACCCTTTTGCTCTTTCTAAGCTCAGGTTCGGGTTATTGAATCACAACCTCATCAGGGACCTCTGATGGCACATCATCAGGGACCTCTGATAGACCAATGTCATGAGTTCCATTAGGAATCTTCTGACTTGGTCTAGGGATTGATGAGAATCTATTCTCATCAAAGATTGCATCTCTTGATTCAATTATAGAGTTAATTGAAACACTTTCATTAGGTTCTATAACATAGAATCTAAAATCTTTGGAATGCTCAGCATATCCAACAAAGATGCATTCAATGCCTCTTTCACCCAAAGTTTTTACTTTTGGATCAGGGAGTCTTACAACAGCCCTACAACCCCAAACCCTGAGAAAGTTCAGGTTGTGTTTCCTTTTAGTCCAGAGTTCATAAGATGTAATCTTGTTCCTTTTATTGGGAACCTTATTTAATAAATAACAAAAGTGTTAACATAGCTTCACCCAGAACCCTTGACTCGATCTGAATAAGAAACATGGAATTAACCATCTCCTTGATTACCATGTTTTTCTTTCGAAATACCATTTGTTGAGGAGTATAGGAGCATTCGTTTCATGGATAATACCAACATCTTGAAATCTGAGTATCCATGTACTCACCTCCCTTACAGTCCTTAATCTTTTGATCGGGGACCCAGTTGTAATTCAACTTCGCTTTAAACACTTTGAATTTATCTAGTGCTTCATCCTTAGTATGTGAGATAGACATAACAGAACCTAGAAGCATCATCAATAAATGTCACAAAGTACTTAGGGAGTGGCATGCAAATCACACAGGTCACTGTGTATCAGCTCCAAGAGCTTAGTTTCATGATTAGCACCCTGAAAAGGTTTCTTAGTTATTTTGGTCAACATGCAAGTTTTACACTTTTCAGCGTCCATGTCAAATGTTGGGATTAACCCATCCTTAGACATATCTTGCATCCTTTTATATTGTACATGGCCAAGTCTAGAATGCCAGAGGGTAGAGTCAGTCATGTCAGAGGTGGTCATAAAGGTTGAATTATCACAATCTTTAAATGTGGTCATTAAGCAGTTATAACTACCAACAATAGTAATGTTAATACTAATAGTATTAACTCTTTCTAACAGTGTTAACATTAGTACTAGCAGTATTAACTCTGCCAACAGAAGTAATATTCTGAGCCTTACCACTATAGAGTCAGGGTGTTCAGTGACCTTATGGGTGTACACTCCCTACCTCCTGACCCATTACAAGGTATGAACTAATCCTACAAGTTCACTAAATTTTTCAACATTGTATTTCTTTTTTGTTCGACTTTTATGCTTCAGGCTGATTTTCTTATGTGTGAAAAAATGATAAAGTAAACGGGTCAGGATGATAACATGATTTCAGTATGTTTGTAGTGTCATTGGTTTAGTAAGGCTCTTTGTTTATGTTTAGGTTTTAGCTATTGTATGTGTTCTTTCAGTATTGGTTTCGTGTTTTCTTGCCGTAATTGTGGCATTAAAAAGTAATAATTGTTGTTTTCCTATCGAGTGATTATGCAAAAGTAAGGAAAATGTGTTTGCATATGACACTTCAAAAGATATTCCAACAATAATTTTGCTCGTTCGCTAACAATATATCAATATTTGGCTTATTTTGTCCGTAATCCGGAGGCCTTTCCGGCAGTATATTTTTTATTAAATAAATCGCTATATATTTTGTAAGTAAAGTTTGTTATATAAGAAGGATTCAAAGTTTCAAACTTAAGGGTTAATTTTGATTTTTTTTTTTTTTTTTTTTAACACTTTCTTATAAAATCGCACGTATGTCGAAAAGTATTACTATTGGGCTCGTTGCTTCGTTATCTAGAGGCCGTTTTTATGATATATTTTATCAAAGAAATTGCTAGATATTTGATAAATAAATTTTTATATAAAAATTCGTAAGTAGCAAAAAGTTCAAGATAATTTTGTAAGTTCTTTGCGTAGTTTAGGGTGTATTT
>CM040242.1:73404161-73435109 GCA_022545495.1 Chrysanthemum lavandulifolium | reverse complement strand
GTCATGTCGAGGTGGTCATAAAGGTTGAATTATCACAATCTTTAAATGTGGTCATTAAGCGGTTATAACTACTAACAATAGTAATGTTAATACTAATAGTATTAACTCTTTCTATGATGTTAACATTAGTACTAGCAGTATTAACTACGCCAATGTAAGTAATATTTCGAGCCTTACCACTATAGAAGTCGGGTGTTCGGTGACCTATGGGTGTACACTCCTACCTCTCGACCCATTCAAGGTATGAACTAATCCTACAAGTTCACTAAATTTTTCAACATTGTATTTCTTTTTGTTCGACTTTTATGCTTGGTGATTTTCTTATGTGTGAAAAATGATAAAGTAAACGGGTCAGGATGATAACATGATTTCAGTATGTTTGTAGTGTCATTGGTTTAGTAAGGCTCTTTGTTTATGTTTAGGTTTTAGCTATTGTATGTGTTCTTTCAGTATTGGTTTCGTGTTTTCTTGCCGTAATTGTGGCATTAAAAAGTAATAATTGTTGTTTTCCTATCGGTGATTATGCAAAAGTAAGGAAAATGTGTTTGCATATGACACTTCAAAGATATTCCAACAATAATTTTGCTCGTTCGCTAACAATATATCAATATTTGGCTTATTTTGTCCAGAATCCGAGGCCTTTCCTAAAGATATATTTTTATTAAATAAATCGCTATATATTTTGTAAGTAAAGTTTGTTATATAAGAAGGATTCAAAGTTTCAAACTTAAGGGTTAATTTTGAATTTTTTTTTTTTTTTTTTTTAACACTTTCTTATAAAATCGCACGTATGTCGAAAAGTATTACTATTGGGCTCGTTGCTTCGTTATCAGAGGCCGTTTTTATGATATATTTTATCAAAGAAATTGCTAGATATTTGATAAATAAATTTTTATATAAAAATTCGTAAGTAGCAAAAAGTTCAAGATAATTTTTGTAAGTTGCTGCGTAGTTTAGGGTGTATTTTGTAAATTTTTTTCATTTTTGTTTCTCTTTTCCCAAGCGGAGTAACATGAGCCGGACAAACAAAATGGGCCAAGAACCAACCCAAGTTCAAAACGACAAAACGCACGTCGTGTTAATTGAATTGTATAACGAGCATGGAACCCGCCGCGCTGCGGCGGGGGTGTTTTTCATATATTTGGTCGGTTTTATTTTATCGCTTGTGGCCTATGCGTTGATGGTATTACATTTTGTAAAGATCAATTTTTTCAGCCTTACATGGATGCTAGACTTGCGATACAAAATGGCATGTTTCATGACCGGTGGTATGAAACATGTTGATTTAAAACCTTATACATACTTCTTATAGCTATGATACATACTACAGTGGCCGACTAAAGTATTCTAACATATACATAGTAGCATTTAAGAATACATGTGGCAAGTTAGTCATGTTTAGCCTTCTTGGTATCCGGGCATGTTACCTCATTTTCCTCTTTTTCTGGACCTGCAAACAGTTCCGTGCGAACGTTTGTGGATGTGCTTTCAGTTATTGGCCTGCTCTTTGCTGCTGGCTCGTCGGTGTTAGGAGGAAGAGTTATGCTAGCAGCAGGGTGAATTGACATCAGTTGTTTGCAACCATGTTGCCCAAAATAATTTAGCAATATAGAGTATTCATTTAAAAAAAAATGATACCATGACATATAATATAGCCAGAATACATTAGAAAATTTATCAATATTCAAACATGTCTAACCCCAATTCAACTGTATACATTGCGATTCATTTTGCGCACAAACTACAGCAGCCCACCGTATCATGGCCGGTGGAAATGATGAGACCTTGTGATGTATGGTTAAGATGAAGACTTGCCCATGAAACCTTTTTTACGCTAGGCATCTGCATTCATTTTATTAATTTAATTCGGCATATGTACGCTTGATAATTACACTTGGAATACCATTCTCCTGCACAACCCACAAACAATAATTATTTGTAAGTAACAAAAGTATGGGTATGCAATTTGAAATATAGAATATATCATGTTTTGTGCTTAAAGATATTATGATGGTCATGTGAACACCTGTTGACCATGGCTAGCTTTTGTTTAAATGAAGCCATATGACCGAAACACATGTAAAGCAAGCGAGTCGGGCTACCCGCGCGTTGCGACCTTTTTTTTTTTCGTCTAGTTTTTAAGTTGTTTGCGTTTTGTCATAAGTATTAACAATGATTAAGTTTGATGTCAAACTGGGTGGGAAAAAAATAACACAACATTGGATATTTAAAATAAGCTTCACAATAGATGATTAATGTTAGATAAATAAATCGTTAAACTTAAAGCAAAATGTAACATAAAAAGTGACTAAATAGTACTACTTAGTGGTCTTCAGGGATTTGTTTCAAAGAATGATCCAATCTCAAGTGAAGCCTGTTTTAACCCATTAGTAAACCCACCCACGCGCCCTTTTCTTTCATGATGGTATATGTGTTACGATATAAAAGAAACTAAAACTCATGATAGTATAGATTACAATTCATGGATGCATACCTCAAAGAAGTCCCAATTTTCACATGCCTCCCATCCTCAGCCGCTGCCGCATGCTGTTGCAGTCTTAGTACCAAGTCCTTACTTTCTAACAGTTGCTATGCTCGAATCTGAAAGCAACTCGGAAAAAACGTAACCACAGATATTACATATAATCAAAAACATAAGAAGTAAGACTTCCACATACCCATCGTGACAGAATCGATTATTGACCATTATGGGTCTGATGTTATTAGGAAACCGCCTAAGAGAGTGTTTGGGATTGCTTACTAAAAGTGCTTATCTAGTTAAAATCGGCTTTTAAATGATTGTTTACACTGAAATGAGCATAGCTGATTAATACTGATATCCTAGCACCGATTATAGAAACCTACCAATCATGTATCTGTTTGCAACGTTAACTGCATCCGAAATAGTTTAAGCAATGTTTTCGCGTTTAATGTGTTCAATTCATTGAGGTCGTAAGAATGAAGTACATAAAATAATCAACATACAAAACATAGTAGTCAAACCTATGCAGACTTTGGCCGGCGTTTCTGTTCCGGCCGTCATGGCTTCTATCTTGATGTCAGCTAACATAGTCTGCAAGAACTGCGGCTTACTTGGTATTTGAGTAAGTCTCCACCTATATTAACATGTGATGGGTTGGCAGCTAGGTTGGATGATTTTGGAGCGGGTAAGTGGGGCTTTCTCGAACCTTGCCAGATAATGCTAAGTAACTACTAATTGTCACTACTTTGGCGATTCAAAGGTTTTATTATCTATTCTGACCCATTACTTTACACAACCCGCCCACAGTTTACCTTATTACTAAGTTGTAGTAGAGATGGAAACTTCCACCCATTCACATGTAAATGGAAAATGGGGTAAAAGTGGGTCACATTTAACCTAAACAGAAAGTTACCATGTTTTTGTAATCATAACTAAATGAATCAGCTATTTATTCAGTAAGATTTTGAAAGTTGACTGAAGCACAACCTGCAAGTATTTAAAGCACTGCATATTTGTTGCGGTTTTCAAAAAAGGAGAGAGAAGGTGTTTTATGGTCGAATCTATTTCAACCAAACTAAATGATATCTTCTGACCTAAACATAATGATATTCTACCAATCACATTCGATACCGTAACTGTTTATAACTAAGTTGACAAAAGCTGATAATGACAAAACCTGAGTAAGTCCAAGTTGAAGCCAGAAGTATCTCTGCCGAATCATATCCATGGTGAAGGCAATCTTAATTGCATCATCATCACACTCATCAATCCAAAAAAAGTCCTTAGGGTGTCGATAATAATACTTTGCTTCTTCAGTTTCAATAGCTTCCGGCCCCTAGAGATAACGAAAAATATTAAAAATTGCAAAAAACAATCATGTATAGTTGCTATACAAAATTTGCATAAGCAAACCTGGTAGTTCTTTATTTTGTATTCTGTTGCTTTGTTTCCCAATTTTTCCTTCTACGCCTTATACTCGGGCAGTGTATAGAACAATAATATTGCATCATTCTTGTCAGAGGCCTTAAAAAATGGTGTTATGAACACGCGCATAAAGCCGTTGAGTTTTAGTAAAGATGGCTAGAAGTAGTGGAGGAAGTTGATCAACAGCCCTATCATGTGTAAACCATCATCATCCTACAAAACAAATGCAATGTTCTATAATGATAAAAAATGGCAAATACTTGATATTGTCAAAGCACAGTAGTAATAGTTATGGGCACACACCTTATTAGCCATTATCATCGAGTGTCTATATCTCAATTCCTTTAAATTTTCATAAATTTTAGTAAATTGGAGGCCAAGAATATTCGTAACGTTTTGAATTTCAGTGTTTTTCAGCAACTGTTTAGGACTTGCTCCCCTCACATTGGGCAACTTACCTTTCAAAAGAAAGGCACCGTATTCTTGGCCTAATCCTCTTTGCAAACAACAATAAACATCGTATTAAATGATTGTTTATGTGAATACACGTATATTCAAATATATGACTATGAAAGAATAACTCACAACAAAAAAAGTTTCAGAATATCCTTCTGATAGAATTAATGTGCAGGATTAGGAAGAATATGTACCAGCGGATTTAGCATCTTTCGGTTTAGGAATGTTCAACAGATCTGCAACTAAAAACATGAAAATAACATAAGTTCTCAAACCAACTAATTTCAGAAATTAAAAAAAGAAAAAGAGTATTGTTATTCCTTGTGTAAAAACCAATCCCTGGATACCAAACTTGCATGTTCCTCTATTTAATTGGTTACACAATTATGGTAAGCTTTTATATTTATTAGGAAAAAAAAAGTAGAAGTACCTTTGTTATCAAAAGTTGGAGAAGGATTTGGTGGAACGTTATCTTCGGCCATAGGTGGCGATTTGTTTTGGTTAGTGTATGCTAAATTTGATGTTTGCAGTGATTCTCAATTGGGGACCAAAGCTGGAACTAATTTAATTGAGACCTCTGCAAAATTAACTCTTAAGAAAATTTATTTATTTTCAGTTCTACTATATATCATTCTTTTGAGGATATATCTATGACCATTTACCAGGTATCAAGTCTCTAATTTTGAGACTTTTAGGTTTGACATATATGGTTTACAAAGAAACTCAGCATATATATTCTCAACATTTTATGTGATCTAAGACCAAATAAAGGGAAAACAGTCCTTTGATACACACACACAGACGCATACCTTATCCATCTCCATAGCATCCTCGTTTGTTGGTTCTACAATGACTGCAGGCAGCAATGGATTTGAAAAAAGCAGTTGTGCCCGTTATAAATGGTAACCGTATTTTGGAAAGTTTGCGCCTCTGTGTACTTTAGATAGCTAGGCTGGTCTGTAAGAAAGGCAAATAAAGACTATCCGCAAATGAAATTTGATTAGTTTAATCTGTTAATTATCATTATGCATATATGGTTCACATAAAAGTTGCAGACCGCAAGTACAGTGTAGAGGGTATAAGTCAATTAATGTTAACAGTACATAATATGCATGATGCATCCAATAACAATACATTTTACGTTTAAAAAAGATGGGTTTGTCTCATGTTTGGGTCACTTTGCAGCTCGTAATCTTATTATTATTAATACGAAAGAGTAAAATGACTAAAGAATGTCAACCATTGAATATTGATTAATCTATTCAGATACATAATCTCATATTAGCAAACACGTTTTCTAATAGCAATAGCAAAAGGTTGGCCCAAGGGTGCATACCAGGAAAGTTTTTTTTGCAAGAATTGAAAAAAGCAGTTGTATTAGACAACTTGAAGACATGTAACAGGTCTAAACGGGCATACTTTCAAAATGGATCAAAACAGGTTCGCTTAACCTCTCGATCAGTTGTTTCATGTGATCCTATACCACTATCAAAACTAATTCAGAACGTGAACAATAAGAATTCAACTGAAACCTTAAATATATAAAAAAAAATGTGGCAAGGAGAACAGATAATACCTCTTTCATCGCAAGACAACATTTTTAGGTGCAGTCTATCTGGTTCAAGCTCCAGCCTCGTGGCATCCACTGTCCATAAATTCAGTTGCCATATTCATTACCGAGACTCGCTTACTCTGACTATGAAAGGCCCTGCGTCAGATGCCAATGCCACCTGTCAAAAACAAAGTTTCGTAGTACTCATATTCAATATAATGCTAGTAATCTCATACCTACAAACTCATATTCAATATAATGCTAGTCATCTTATATCTTGTCTCAGCGAAACACCTAGCAGATTGTGTTGCTAGTTACCGTTCACCCTGAACACACCCCATGAAACACACACAACGACACCTCAATATGTTGTCACCAGCGCATATAACCAAGAATCTGTCATTCATTTTCACTACACTATAAGAGGCTCAGATTGATTAGTAATCTCAAGAACCGGACACATCTGCCATGGCTGCAAACTTGATAGTTTGCCCCGCCAAGGTGCAGAGGTTCACTGCTTTCATCAAACCCATCCAAATCCATCATCGCCTCTTATGTCCAACGACACCAACAGTTTCGTTTCAGCCACAACAGAAGTGGTACCCGAAACCCATCATGGCTGCAACCAAATGGCTACCCCGCCAAGATACAGGCCTCGGCAAGCCACATTTAGTTAGGCAAAGAAAGCTGACCCGCTTCTTAATAAACAAACCCAGCATCAGCAAACATCTCAAGCTAACTACACATGAAGAAATTTTTATTTCATATGTTGCAACGAACTTTTTCAAAACGATAGCTTAGGTCTGCAAGCAACAAATACCATCGCCAAATATGATCCATGGCTGCAACCATTGAACACAATGGTTGCCTTGCCAAAAGACAAACATTGGCAACGACATTTTAACAAATGCAACACATATACCAATAATTGTAACCAAAAACGTAACCACACGATACCAACCAAATCTTATATCAATACAGGGCACGGCTGCAAACCGGGTCGGTTTCACACGCGTTGAGGTAGCAGAATTTACAGAGTTCAAAATCCAATATTTTGCATCAGGGTTGTGCCGTATAAGACTGAAACCAAACATGTAATTATGATTGTGATAATCTTTCTATAGCCACAATACAAAGAAAATAAATTTCCAAATCACTAAAACATATACGAATATTAGAACCCTGTATTCAACATAAAAATAGAACTCACCACAAACATACCCACCACATCTTCAGCAACAAAACCCTAAAAATTAGGGTCTCGAAACCATGCTTCCAGAAACAACAATTGACACCAACGTTTTTGTACATACCACAAATACGCAACAACAAACAACAACGATTGAAGGAACGATTACCTAATACCAAAGCAGCAGACGACTGACAAACACAGGACGCGTGTTGAAACTGAGAAGTAAAGCGTCGATTCTTGAGACTGAGGACACAAATTAGCGCGCCACGTATCAAATAGGAAGACACGTATATCGCAAGAAGCGATAGCAGGCCAGGAGAACGAAGATGGATATCGCAGTTGGCCTGAAGACATACGGCCCAAGAAAAAACCCGGCCCGCTACAGAATATTTTATATTCTCGGGCACGTTTCCATAAGTTGGGAGGCACGAAATCATAGGTCTTCGACAAATGAATTTATATATAATTATTTTAAGAATCAACTATTCAAAGCAGGTTATCTAGACCTTGTCAACAGTTGGGAGATCATATTATGGAAAAAACACCAACTATATAGGTCTAGAAACAAGCATACTTTCTTTTGTGACAAGAAAAGAGTCAAGTAGTAGATTTTATAACACAAATACACAATAGTCAAACACTCTAGTCGGTTTAATATGTGGACGAGTTGCATCTCCTGGTAACTTAAGCCGTAATCACTTGACTTTCACTATAAGTCGTCTAGAAACCAACACATTTTCTTCTTGTGACTTGATCAAATGGTAAAAGTAGGATTCGGTCATTTTGAGAGATAAAACCCTTAGCTCTAATAATTTCTTGTAAGCATACAAAGTTACTGTAATTAATAATTACTACGAATTGAAAAATCATTTGTAATACATCTAATTCAAAATACATCTCATTTTACCATGCATGTCATTATAGATGTGCATATGTCTTATAAGCATGTTGTACTCGTGCAACATATTAGTTGTGCTAGTCTATAAACGTAATTACTTCTTTACCAAGGCAAAGGTTCATATAGTCAATGTTTAATGTGTTAAAAAATTTATGCTCCCCATAATAAAACAAAACTATTAGATTATTAAGAAGCGAGGGTATGGGCGTTGAATCCATGGGATTCCAGCGTGGCTTGTCGCCACTTTTTTAGCCTCATTGTGATACCAAAGGCACTCGCCACTTGGCCATTCGTCGTCAAACGACACACAAAAGACAAAGGATTTCAAAATATTAACGTTGCAATTTACGTTTTAATTATAACGGTTACCTTTTTTTTTTTTTTTTTCAAACCCAAAATAATACACCTTTTCTTTATAAATAATACTCATTTTTTACTAAAACATTCACACTTCTCATTCACAACCATAAATATATTATCATCCTCATCTTAATCCACAACCAAAAATGTCTCAAGATCCCAACGAGATGTCGTTTATTAATCTCCTCAACTCGTCTTCGTCAAACCCGTCCACCCCATAGTCTCAAACCTCAAGCACTTCTTCGCAAGTCAGATTTCAAGCTTTTCAATATCCAAGACAATCACCACCGCAATTCTATCAATCACAACCGCATTTTATCCTCACAACCATCACCACCGCAATTTTATCCATCACAACCATCACAAACGCATTTTATCCGTCATGAGCACCACCAACGCAATTCTACCCTTCACAACAACATTACTTTGAATCACGATTCAAAGTGCCTCAACCACCACCAACCGAAACACGTGAAGAGCGTCGTCAAGGAAAAAGCAAGCAAAGCGACAAAGAAAAAAAGAAGGCCGTTGTAAACTTGGGACGACGACGACGAGGAGGAGGATGTGGATGAAGAGGTCATACGACAATTCGTTGGTCAACAATGAAGAAAAATTTTAGCCGAGTGTTGGGTCGAGGTATCCCAAAACGCGCGCTCGGAATGACCGATTAAACGATGCGTTCGGACTCATATTTGGGAGGACTTGTGGCTCGTAGTCGAGCCTTATCGCACAAAAAAATATGTGCGGAAAATGGACTCGGATAAGCGGTGATTGTCAAAGTTTAATGGTTTTACAAGCATTTGCGGCGTAGATCCGGGAAAATGATGTTGATCACATTGAGAATGCAAGACTTGCTTACAAAATGGGACGGGAAAAACTTTAATATGGTTTCGGCATGGAAGGTTTGAGAGAATATCCCAAATGGGACGCACGGATGGGATCAATGAAGATAATATCGCCGAATTATTCGTCTCGATCCTAGAGCTCGACCCGAGCAAGCCTCGTCCGGCAAAAAAAGTAAATCGGTGGAGTCGTCAGCGAGCAGGAGGAGTCAATCGGATGCTATTATGGAAGCTTTAGCTCAAGAGTATAAACGTAAAGTCGACGGAGCACGAGAAGTGTCGAGGCGAAGATTGCGAAAGAAAAGTCGAACAAGAGTCACAGAATTGGAGTTCTCATGCATGATATTGAAAATTTTGGGGCCAAAAAGAACAATCCTCGAGAAGAAGCAAGACGAATTGATAGAAAATACTACAAATAGAGTTGTATTGTTTAAGTTTCGTATGGTTTTATTTTAGTATGTTTTTTTTCCGTATGTTTTTTCCAGTATGCTTTTTTTTTCGATGTTTTTAAATTTTCCGTATGTTTTTATTTTTAGTTTCAGTATTGTATGTTGTATTTTATTTTAAATAAATGAAATGAATTTAGTTGTGTTTGGAAAATATGGAAATAAATAAAATGATAGTGGGTGGGGGGAGTGAAGAGAAGTGGTGATGTTGTGATTGAGAGGTATTTTTTGTTAGTGTGTTGGAGTGATGTGGAGTGATGTGGGACGCGTGGGAACAGTGAAGAGAATTGGTGTTGCCACCCTACCCCTCGCTCTAAGTGATGACCAAGTCATTGTAGGCCTTTCTTACAACGAGAAGGTGACACTTACCAAAGACTAAATTCTTCATCACCCCCACTAACCCCTTCTATATATACATTTACGCACGCAACTAAATTCTTCGTCTCAAACCAAAAACACACATTTTACAAGCAAAACTTATACACAAACACATTTATTTCAAGCAAACATAAAAAACACGTTTTACACATACATTCTCATATTTTCCACAAACCAATACACATATTTTACCACAAAAAAAAGTAGGAGATGGGTGAGATAGGAAAGCAACCAATCGGCACCGGCGAAGATGGTTGGAAGGCCAAGGGAACTTCTTATGACAAGCTTCCGGCGAACAGATGGAAGATCAAGAAAAGAATTCTCAAGAAATTGATATTTGGAGGAGGTAAACAAGTGACCAAAGGTCGGCCTGCCAAGCTTCCGCCGAATAGATGGCAGATCAAGAAACGACTACTAAAGGAACTGTTTTCGACCAACAGGAGTATTAATTTGAAAGAAGGGATCAGGGATTCAAATTTTGGTTCCGCTTAAGCGGACATCCAGATAAATTCGGGGTGAATAGTTTTCTGTACAATTTACTTTGTTTTATGTTTCATTCTTCTTGTAAAATGTTCAAAATAAAACAATCTAGTTTCTATACTAGAGTGGATATGGACATAATGTGGAAAGCTAACAACATTGTATTTGATGCTTTCTTGTCCGAAATCTGCAAATATTTATATGAAAAAAGTTGAATGTTTACAAAAATGAGGTTCAATTGTGACATGTATGCTTAAGTGTGATGAATAGAAGAGATGAATTATGTATATATGCGTGAACAGAGCCGGAACAGCAGGCAATTAAAAACACAAAAAAAAAAAATCCAATTTGAAGCATCAACCGTTTAATTTCATTCAAGAAAAACAGAAAATCTGCAGATACAGATCAACATAAAACAAACTACTAATACAGTACAACTTAAACAAATTGAATCGGAAATTTTCCCACATCAGGTTTCCATGACGGTGTTGTATTTAATCTTTCACTAAATGTTCTTCATATTTCATGTGCCAAAAGGGACACGAAGAGCATACCTCACTACAGTGACAAGAGAATACTTGTCGAATACTATGAAGAGAAACGACTAACATCCATTGAAGAGAAACTACCTTGGGCATATTTGATTGCTTTAAGAAGACTTTTTGCTTCTTCTTTCTCCTGCGATTACAATTAAAAGATACATCAGACGTTAATAAAGCCTTCACCTTTTGAGGGGTTTCTCGATCTTAGAGGTGTCAAATTGAGCGGGTTGCGCAGGTTGGGTAATGAGTCAAGTCAGTTGGGTTGGCCTAAAAACACCTTAGGTTATTTTAAACGTGAACTTCTCTTAATAACTATTTAGTAAAGATCTTTTTTTTTTTTTGGGTTGAATAGAAGGTTTTTGCATTAAAAACTACACTTTCAGCGACTTGCAACCTGTTTGACCCATTGAAATAACATAACATGAATAGTCCTATATTTTATTTCCAAAATAAACTGGAACACACAAAAAGAAAAAAAGGTTCGAAGATTAAAACAAAAGAGTTGTTTAACTTACAGGACCATTATAGTCAAGAAGACGGGTGCAATAAACTTCAGCTTCTTCAAATCTTTTCTGCGCTCTACAGTACTTCGCAAGAAACATAAGAGCTTCGACCATATTTGGCCCTTCTCGTTCTTCATCTTCCATTATTTCAAAATCTTTCTTATAATAGTAAGCAACCTCTTCAGATTGCCCTAATTCACTATGCAATTTAGCTAGCCTCTGAAGAGCAATAGCTTCCCTATCATTACAATTAGCCGCCTCCTGCAAGACTTAATCGCCTCCTCAAGCATCGCAGATTGATCCGTTGCATAACATCGAGCCATAGCTATCCACAATCGAGAATCGTTGGGTTGCAAAAACACTGCTTTCTTAAAATAATAAATACACAATGTTGTACGTATATGAACAACTCACGTTATTCCTCTTTATAAGTTAAGTAGAGATATCTAAAAAAAATATTTTTTTTACTATCTGCGTTCAATAAGGACTCATGTTATTTCTTTTTGTAAGTATAAACCATGCATACACGAGTTCCAAAATTAAATATGACTAAATTATAATTAACGAGAATATAAATATAAAATGTAAACAAGGGTTACTGTGATATAATAAATATATGTGATTGTACTTATAAAAACGACTCATGTAATTCCTATTTAAAGTTTATATAAGGATTTTCGGAAAAATATTTTTAAAAAACTCTATATTTAAACTTCATCAACAATCATTATGTGCTATTAAGCTCGCATATTATATACAACATGATATCAATAATAAATTTTAATTAGCAACATCAAACTCAACACCCATGTCAACTAAACAAAGTTAAATCTTTCATCCAATAAAAACCTTTACAAAATATTAATCGATATTAATATATAATGAATAGTTTATGTAAAAATACATGCATAATTATTAGTTGTATTTATATCACAATTATAAATTATTAAAATTTTAAATAAATTTAATTTATATATAAACCTCGTGTATGTACGAGACTAACAAGTAGTATTATGTTATTTATTTTAGACTAAAATACACCGTTCGTCCCTAAACTTGTACATGCGCAGTACGTTGAACCAAACTTTGGCGTTTTCATCGCTGGGAGTCCAAAACATGGGGTTTATATGCCAAACTCGCCCCTTGACCATTAACGCCGAGGTCAACGTCTAATTTATGTTAGTTAGTCGAGGTTATTATAGTCCATACACATTTATACCACACCTTAACTAAACCAGAGAAAAGCTTCCGTATACCATCTTGATCGTTTTCCCCCCCGTCACATAACCCTCACATACACTTTAACAATGGCACACAAGGACCTTACTTTTACAGCAGTAACTGATGAGATGGTAAATATGTGATGGCAAAATATGGGTATACTTGGTTACAAGAAGATGAAATGTCTGATGAAATGTTTGAAGATTTATGCAGATTTGCGAAAGAAGCTGAAGTGATGAAAGGTTAGTTGGGTTTTTTTGTATTTTTGTGATTGGCATTTTAAGGGATGAGCATAAATAACTTTATTTTATTTGACAGAAATCCGAGCAATGTGAGAATCAGCCAAAAAAAGGGGATTATAGCAAGCTAAAGGTATCTGACGATATGATTGAGTATGTCATGCCTACTTATGGGAATAAGTGGGATATAGGAGATGACATTGCTGATGTGATACTTGAAGACTTGTGGGAAAAATATAGGAATAAGGAGATTGGGAAATGTTAGACTTAATGTTTGCAAGCTAAGAAAGTTGTAATGGGTGAACTATGATTTCTTTCTGTTTTGGCTATCTTTCCAGATACTAACTTGAAAGGAAATGAAGTTGATGTCATCATTAATTCAGACACATCTGATGATGAGTTTGGGATCATGTCTTATAAGACTACTACTTTGAAAGGTTCCACTTCCCAAGCTTCCAAGCCTTCCGCTCCCAATGTTGTACTTGGTCTTGTAGCGGCTGTGGGATGCTCCAGCACAAATAGGAATGAGTGGTATGTGCCTCCCCCTAAGGAGCTCAAGTCTCCCATCAATAAGTTCACCTATTATTTTTAGTTGTTGATGTAATGAAGATGTATATTTTTTGGCTGATGATGGTTACTGAAAATGATACTTGTTAACATGTATATTTTGATTTGTATGGTGTAATTAGGTGGTGGTGTATGTATATTTTGGATTTCTTGTTTTCATTTTATAGTTTGCATTTGCTTATGCAGTTTAGGTGGGTGAAAAAACCCCATTTTGACTTATAAAGTCAACATAAACCAAAATATTAGATGAATCACACCGAATTGTTTTAGTCTTTAAAATATCTTTTGTTTGACTTATAAAGTCAACAGATTCAAATTGTAACCAAAATTCAATTCTTATAACAAAAAGAAGCACACACATATCAGTTAAGTTACATTTAGACTGAAAGACAACATAGCATTTCTTGCAGGTAATTCACTGCGTTAATTGACTAGTAGGTGATCCATTTGGTCTTTCAGTTGCAGTTAGCTCAAATGGTGTTTGTCTTGGGCGTTCTCCATTTGGTCTTTCAGTTGCAGGTGCTTCACGTGGTGTTTGGCTTGGCCGTTCTCCACTTGCTATTTCAGCTGTAGCGGGTTCACTTTCTTCTTCATCAATGGCCAATTGTTGGAATCACTCCTAAATATTATTTCAAGTGTTTGTAATTAACATGTAATAGGTTGCTTAATTAGGCTTTTATGTTAGTATTAATGGCAAGGCTTATGTAGAAAGCTCATAAACCTTGACCCAAGCCCAATAAGGAAAGGAAGGAACTGTGTGTTTGCCTAGTTCCTTCCCTATAAATAATGTTGTAAACCTTCATTTGAAGGTTGGTTTTCACTTCATTCAATATCCCACGATAACTCTTCTTATTCATTCGTGTGTATTGTTTGTGTGTGTTCATCCGCCTTCTCTTTATCTTATCTCTAACATATTGATGCTTGTGTTACAATATGATGACCTAACAGTGGTATCATTCGCCCTCTAGTTGGGTGAAACACTTTTGTTTTTGAAGTTGTGTTCTATACGCGTGGGTTTTGCGTTTACTACTTTCATACGCTTAAAAGCTTCATTTTTTACACTTTAAAACCCAAGATTCTTGTGGTTTTAGGTTTATTTAGTGTTAAAGTGTAAGTTTTTAGCATCAAGTTTGAAACTTTACGTGTGTAGATTCATTTTAGAGCTTGGTTTTGTTCGTATAGTACTTTCTACGCATAAGGGTAAAAGTTATCTTGGATCATCAAGTTTTCAACTTTATTGTTATTTTGGTGATATTGAAGCCTTTTCATCCAAAAAATCAGGTTTCTAAACACTTTTGGTCCGAAAAATAAGTTTTGGTTAAGTTTGGTATTTTCTACGCGTAGTAAAACCCTAATCTGACTCGAAAGCACAAAGTCTACGCCTAAGCATCTGTTACGCATAAGCTTTTCATCCAATGATCTTCAGTGTTGTTGGTTTACTCAGTGTTTTCTTGCTTGGATAAGCCTGAAAACACTTCGACTTTGGATATCTTTTACACTTGTATAAGTGTAAAGGATTTTTGGGCAAAACCCTAGTTTTACGCATAAGCAAATTCTTACACGTAGAATTCTCTTTGCCTAAGCATTTTCTTACGCCTAAGCCTAGTCTTACGCATAAGCTAATCTTACGCATAAGGATTCTACTACTAAGCCTTTGGTTTACGCCTAAGCTAAGTTTTTCCTCAAGTCTACGCGTAAGCTATTCCTACGCGTAAGTTCTCTTGTTACTCGTAAGTTGGTTTTACGCATAAGGTGCTTTCACGCTTGTGGTTTCACGATAAGGTTACTTCATCAACAAAGTTTCATTCGACTACAAAGATCCATCATCAACACAAGTTTCAAGATGTCTCAACGACCATACTCTATCAACAATATCCTCCACCATCACCACAACAAATGCAACAATTTCAACAACAATTTTCTCAAGGAGCAATTCCACCACAAATGATTCAACCACCCCCTAGTCTACAAGTACAACCTTATACAAAATTTCAAAGTCAGCATCCATCCAAGTATGCTATGAAGGAACCGTCTTGGTTTGCAAAGATGTGTGAAGCTTTAAGTAGCCAACAATCCATTCATGAAGCTGGATCCTCGATAGACCTCCAATGCTCACTCTCGAAACTACGATCAATGGGTGATAAGGTTCTTTAGGTTTTGTGATCTAAAGAAGCCACATGGAAAGTTCTTGAAGAAGGTCATCCTTGAAGGTCCATTTGGATGCCTACTATCACCGTGCCGGAGATCCGAATGCTAATCCACCAAGAGATGATATCACCAACGTTGTCGGTCTTAATGAACTCATCATGACCAACTTCTACACTTGAAAGCCGATGAACTTGCAATGCAATATATCCTTTTGGGATTACCCAATCCGATACTTGTAGTGTTGATGCTCGAGAAGGCGCTAAAGCAATGTGGGAGCATATTCATCTTTTAATGGAAGGCACGAACTCAATCGAAGACATGGAATCCAAAATCTACTTAGCATATGAACACTTCATGATTAAACCGGGGAGACATTAGAGTCATATCATCATCGATTCTCGACATCATCAATGACTTGGAAAAACATAACATCATTATGCCAAGAATTGCAGTCAACACTAAGTTCCTTAGTAGTCTTGGTCCTGATTGGGAAAAGTATGTTATTTTTATCCATCAAGAGAAGAATCTTCATCATGCTACATACGGATTGTTGTACGACTATTTGAAGCCCCACCGTCCCTGCTTCGCCTTCACTCCTGGATAATCAAACACTTGCTTTGTGGGCTCAAGTTTGTTATCCTCAATTCCCGACCTTACAAACTGTCTTCACAAATCCTCCACAACCAACTGCTCAGATCATACCATATGATCCCTCACAAGAAACTCAATTGGTTCCATACAACAGCAACAATGATCAAGCACTTTACAGTGAATCTAATGAGGATGCAGAAGCTTTCGATGCATTGCAACAAGGATTCGTCATGATTGCTAGAGCCTTCGGCCGATATTCTAACAAATCCAACAATCGCATTCGTACCTCATCAAACACAAGGAATCAAGTTGTTGTTAACAATGGATGTGTTGAAGTTCGATCGTGGTAATGTTCGTCGGATGGGTAGTGGTCAAGGGTTTAATGTTAATGGAAGGAATAACATAGGTGCTCCACAACAACGAAGCTCAGTGGTTGATCGGAAATGCTCATACTGGGGTTAATGGTCTTCGTTTTATAATCAGTAATGAGAAAGGTCATCCGCTAATGCATGCCCAAAGCCGAGGACAAGAGGCGTGACTTATCACAAAGAGGCTTTACTCTTGGCTCTAAAGGATGAAGTGGTGGAACTCTTACCAACAAGGAACAAAGCTTCATGGCAAATGCAGATTCGATGATGACATGGAGGACTTGCAAGCTAATGCACAAAGTGATGTTAATGGAAAACATGCAAGAACTCCCATGAGTGACACAGCCCAGTGTATGACATCGACGGCTTGTCTCGTGTACCGGATCCAACTATATTCATTCTCGATCGATATCTCCGCCAATATACGCATCCGACGAGGATCGAGTGTTCAACATGAGCCGCCTACATCTTATTCGATGATAATCAAATAGATCCCGTAGTTATATTTGACGATCAAGATGACCTTATGGTTATAACCGATAATCAAGTTGACTCGTGGTTATATTTGAGGATCTAAATAATCATCGTGTTAAGACTACGCGTTGAACAAGTGAACACATGTCTAATCCGGATATTGAGCTCATGACCTTAATTCGGACCCAAGAATCTCGAATGGAAATGTGCCTAGACATCAATAAGAAATTAAGCGATAAAATTGCCTTTGTTGACTAAGGATAATGAGTGCTTAAAGTTCCAACTCAACATTTTCAAACACAAGAGAAACGTGAAAATGTTTTGAAGTCGCTTTGCTAAATCTTACAAAATGAAAAATCTTTGGAAAAACAGGATATGTGATCTAGTTAGCATCCAAGAATGCTTTTTGTCTCAAATAGAACAAGCGAAATATGATCATAAACAACAACTTAACACTCTCGCCGGAAACTCAAAAGCCAAGTCGAGTTGTTAACTTGTCAAAAACAGATTCTGTGAGTACAAAAAGCATTCAAGGAAACAAATAGATGACTATCTTGAAAAAATTGTCGACTTACAAAACAAAACCAAAGAGTTTTGAAATGTTGTTTACAAACATGGTGAGTCAATCACAACTATTCAAAAGTTTACTTTTAAACAAAATCCAAATGGATATGGACCGAATCTTGCTGATTACAAACCAAAGTTTTCACATAGAGCATTCAAACCAAATCCTCAAGTTTATAGTGCATAACATAGAATTGATGATTCCATTATGAGTGTTGTTGAATATAATCGTTTGGAGGAATTAGATGCAGAAGACGAGAGTCGGTAAAAATTAGAAAATGTTGTTTATAACAAACCATTTAACTATTCAAAAGCCATAACTTTCGTCGCACAACAGGATAATTCTAACACACCTTGGGTTATCACGCCTACTTCTGAGTCTTCTAATGTTGGTCCCCAACCCAATACTGCACAAATTAATGGTCCTTTACCTTCACTCAGTGAAGTAAAAACATTACCCGAACATTGTCAAATTCTTAAATATTTTGAAACATTCATATCGTACATCAATCTCTTGGAACGTGAAATTGAAATCAATTCTGAAATAAAAGTTGAACATTTTCAATCGCCTCATGCGCGAGAACAAAGAGATATTTTTCAGAAAAGAATTTTACCTCATGTTCGAAATTTGAAAATGTGTGCAATATATTGGGAAAGGGATTTTCACAAAACAATTTTCGAGAAAACAGAAACATCGATTTCAAATACTAAACGTAAAAAGAAAATGTTAAGAAAAGATGTTGATCGACTTTTGAAAGATGTTATCTGTGCTGATACCATAAATGTTGTGTTACTACATACTGTTGCATATACATTTGATTATATCGCTGTTGATTCTGTTGAAAATGTTGAGAATACCGATAACGTGTCACAAATCAAGTCTTTAAAAGTTGAAAATGAGCGATTGTTAAACGAGCTTTCAAATGCAAAACGTCGTCTTCAATGGTGTCAAAAAGATTGTCAAAATCGAGAACTCGCTTTGCAAAACAAAATCAACCAGTTGCATACCAAAACTCTTAATCCAAAACTTGAGCAACCGGATGATGAAAACGTGTCTTTAAAGTGTCAAATTTCAAAATATGAACAAGAAATTTCAAAACTTAAAAGCGGAATATGGTGTCATATTTTATTTACTCAAAAGACTCGTGCTCAGCGTCAAAAGATGTTGATGATCATCTTGCATATACCAAAGATGTTTTACGACAAAATGGAAACACTAGTCACGAAAATCTAGATTTGTTACACACTATCCATGACCTAAAAGCGAGTTGGTAAAACTTAAGAAAGATAGGAATAGTAACACAAACGTTATTGCACGGGAATTCTTAGGCGCTAATGACACATCACAAGAAACTAATGTGCTTCCTCTTGAAGCAGGAATAGTTGCCTCTTTTTCTAATGCTAGCACTCACGACTTAAGAGCACATCAAGGAAGAATAGGAAGTTGCGGCGTGAAAAGAACAATAAAGACCTCACAAGTAGAAGAACACCTTAGGACTTTGAATAAGACTCAAGTTGCACCACTTTAGACATTGCGTTAGAAAATGTAATAGAAAAGTGATGTAACGAATCTTGAACCTTTAAGTACTTTAAATGTTATGTTTGAAGCTTCTTGTGTTGGTTATTCGTAAAGCATGTTTTCGGTTGTCATGATAAATGTGTTGCTAATGCTATCTTATCTCGTAGCGGAATAATAGAAAACGGAATACCTTTAGGCCCACTAATGCTTCTAAGTCGTGCTAGGTAAACCACCCTCTAGTATTTCGACTACGATCATTGATGTACCCATAGAACCCCCTTCACCTCCTAGGAAGAACTTATCACCTAGTGCATTTACTAAGACTAAAGCTAAGACTAGTTGGAGATGGCAGAAATGATTACATAATACACTTGGATTTAAATGGATACCTAAAATCATAAACATGTATGTTTCAACTATAAGCGCATTAGAACCCTCTAACTCTTGGGTTCCACATCTACTTCTATTCCATCCGTGTTGTCATGTGTGTAATGCGAGATGATCTGAGATCATCCTCTGGATTGTTGATAGCGATGTTCCCAACACATGACAAGCAATCTCAAGCTGTTATCAAACTTTGTTTCAAAGTTCATTAGCCTTGTCGGGTTAGGAATGATCACTTCACAGACAATCATGGGCTACAGAGATTACATCAATGGTAACATCAAAATTAGTAGGGTTTATTATGTGGAAGGTCTAGGTCACAATCTCTTCTCAGTTGGTCAATTTTGTGATGGAGATTTGGAAGTTGCTTTTCAGGAGAAAATTTGTTTCATTCATGATCTACAAGTAAACGATCTTATTTCTGGTACCCGCACATCAAGTCTTTATAAAATCTCAATGCAAGACATGATTGCTTCATCTCCCATCTGTCTACTTTCAAAGGAAACATCTACAAAATCTTGGCTATGGCACCATCGACTCTCACACTTAAACTTTCAAACCATAACCAATCTTGCACGATACAAACTTGTTGAAGGTCTCCCAAGATTTTGGCACTCTAAAGATCATCTATGCTCAGCTTGTGAACAAGGGAAAAGCACTCGTGCACATTTTCCTTCAAAGGTGGAACACAACTCTCAGCATGTGCTTCATCTTCTTCACATGAATGTGTGTGGCCCGATCTTGGCGTCGCAGACGATTAATGGCAAGCGCTACATTTTGGTAATTGTGGATGACTACTCAAGATAGACTTGGGTCTATTTTCTTGAACTAAAGGTCAAGCTCCACAGATGATCATCACCTTTCTCACGAAAATTCAAGTTCGACTTGAACACGGTCGGACAAATCGAGCAGACAAAGGAACCGAATTTGTGAATCAAACTCTTCGTGCATATTATGAGAAAGTGGGAATTGAGCATCAAACATCCATTGCGAACACGAGAACAAAAGCGGGTGGTTGAAAGATGAAACCGTACGTTAGTGGAAGGCTGCAAGAACGATGTTGATAAATGCAAAACTTCCAGTTACTTGTGAATTTGAAGCCATGTCAATGCATGCTACACTCGGAACTGTTCAATGATTACCAAACGCCACAACAAAACACCTTATGAGTTTATCCGCAACCGTAAACCGAATCTCAAACACTTTCATGTCTTTGGATCCCTTTGCTATCCAAATAATGATCGCGATGACTTTGATAAGCTCAAAGCTAAAGCTGACATAGGAGTATTTGTTGGATACTGTGAAAACTCTAAGGGTTACCAAATCTGGAATCGTCGTACAAGGGAGATTATGGAAGCGATTCATGCAAATTTCGATAAGCTTACAGAGATGGATTACGAGCAAAACGATTTTGAACCCGGACATAACCATCTAAACTTCCCCAAACCCCATCATTAGGTGAACCAAGCTTACACGACTTACTCGGCGTTAAATGGAACGACTATTTGCTCCTTTGTTTAGTGATGATATTGATCAACGTGCTCGGATGTATCAAATGTTTCATTTGCTCAACACGATAATAATCCAATACACGATACATCCGAAGCGGCAACAAGCTGTTGAAGAAGCACCTCCAATTGATTACGCAACAATAGCCGAACAAACCGCATCAATGACGCTAAACCGGTGATGATCTTACGAACCATGAAGTAACCTAACTGCAGATTATGATCCAAATCGTTCTTCAACCCTTTTGCAAATGAAGCGCCGCCCGATGTTGCGGAATCATCTACAAGTCATTTGAATCCTCCTAATCTGCAGAATGTATATCAACATCAACCCTCCACACATCGTTGGACTAAAGACCATCCTCTTGTGAACATTATAGGTGTAACACCCCAACCCGACAAGGGTAGAAGTGTCATATCAGAACATACAAGTAAAATTTTCAAGCGGAAGTCTTTAAATAATAATGTACCAAGTCATAATAACCAAAGATTTACAAGGGAAATTACAAAATCCAAATGTTAAAATAAAATGAAATCTCAAAACGCAAGCCCGCCAAAACAAGTCCAAATAATAAGGTCACTAGGGTTAGTCCACTCGAGATAATCCAATTCTCGGCTCAATCAAAGCCCATCTTCAAACCTAAAACTGCATGAGAAAAAGAAATCTTTGAGCTTAAAAGCCAGTGAATGATATAACAAAGCGAAAGCTAAATAAAATCTGAAATGCAAATGAAACAAAGGAACGGATAACAAGTCGTAGCGAAATGAGAGTAATGAGTCAAAGAGGATCCTGCAGAACACAATTATCAGGATATCCAAAGCGAGCAGATAACAAGGAGAGCGAAGCGAAACAAGGCATCGATGACATATAAACAAGCGCATACAAACCGGACATACAAAAAGCGAAACATAAGCAAACATAGCGGTAGCATCCACACAACATATATGGCATACAATCAATTCGGAAATCAAAATACGTACAAGCCAAACGGATATCTGTAAAAGCGGAAGCAATAAATAAATCAGTGAGCATGGCAATTCACACAGGTTAAAACTCTTAATTGAAGACATGATCAGTATCGTAACGGTAATCAAACATGGCAGTCACCAGTAACAAGTAGGATACAGTAAGAACACTATAATTAAATGAATTAAATACATAGTAGGGCAATTAAACAAGTTAACAAGCTAGGCTTCACAAATTGAACCATTTACCCAATCAAACCGTAGCATAAATATAAATGCAAACATGGCAGGTCAACAACAAGCAGATAAGGACACCACGGATAGTCATAGTCCACGAGATTAAGCGAGCGGTACAAAAGATAAATAGATCAACAATCGATTTCACACAAACACGGTTACAGACACATCAAAGGATCACATAACGATAAGATAGCATATCATCGGATGACAACAGGTAATCTTATATCGCATACATCCATATCATCACAGTAATCGGTGAGTCATATAAACATGAATATCATAATCAAATCCAATAACATATAACAACCAAAGATGCGTGAATGGAGCGATAATCGGAAGTAACGAAATGAGAGTGATGATCAAAGCAATGGAATGTATAAATCTTGGTAGTAGGGTGAGTCATATAAGGATACACGAGAATATAGTGCGTTGGTGAATCTGAAGGTTCAATATAGGTTATCAAAAGTGTAAGGTTTATCAAATCTACCAGAGCGAAACATATCATATCATATCATATCATAAGTAGCCATTGTATTCGGAGGGTGACCTCGGAATACCATACATAATATGAGGGAGACCTCGGTAACAAATGGAGTAGCTAACTCCCGGAATTGTGAAGACGCGGATTGCACCCGACATCATTCACCAAACAAAGCTCCAATCGGATCAAATCCCTCAAACAAATCAAATCTAGGATGCATCCATCGCCCCCAAAACATATAATGGCCAAATCATATACATATAGTGAGCTCATAATCAAATCAAAATGGGGACGGTGTGGAACATCACTCAACCACACTAAAGTCATGCCATTGGTGCATCAATGACACGGTCGAGTTACCTTACGACTAGGAAACAAATTTTAGCTCGGGTATCAACTGAAGGGTCAAGCATATTCATATCATATCATAAGGGTTCATATCATATTTCATATCAAAGTTCATATCAAAGTTTCATATCAAAGGTCATATCAAAGTTTCATATCAGAGTTCATAGTCATAACAAACAAATATCATAGCGAACGGAATCATATCAAAGGATCATAACATAAGGAAATCATAGCAAAGGAATATCGTAAGTGAAGTAAAGTCGAGGATTGAAAAGTCAGGAGAAATCCCTACTGAAAAGGGATAGAATATCTGTACCTTATTCGAAGCAATCAACAACGAAAGTAAAGTCAATAACGAAGATCAATCCCGACGCCCGGAACCTATACGAATTAGATAACGTTCTATAAGAATCAGAAACTCTCATTTAGGACGGCTTTCCATTTTTAGCAAGTTTCCCGTTTTAGTAATCTTTCCATTTTTAAGTAACTTTCTATTTTAGGAAACTTTCTATTTTAGGCAGGTTTCTATTTTAGTAACTTTCCATAATTAGCAGGTTTCTATAATTAGCAGGTTTCCATATTTAGTAAGTTTAGTCACTTATCTATAGTTAAACAATGAAAATGAGTATTAATATGATTTAAAGATCATTTATGACAAGTTACAAAAGTTTAGGGTTTAAAATGTCAATAATGTAAAGTATAGGGTTAAAAGTGTAAATATAGCAAGTTTACTCATTTTACTCATTTAGTTACTATATTAACAAGTTAATCCATCAAGTTTCATAATTTACAAAACAACCCTTTTACCTTTTTAACTTATGTAATATAACACTAGTTTGATATCACGATTTACGTACACGTCGTTAATCATTTATGCTTGAAATCATAATAACGAATTATGCATAAGTAATGAAATATAAGATCTAAACGAAATCAATTATAAGTATTGTATATTATATCATGAAAACAAGTTTCTCCATTCGTTATCTTTTTCGACTTTCATTATATTAAAAACCCTAGTTCTTACAACTCTTCTATATCGTATTAATTGAAAGGAAAGTCACGACTCGAATCATGCATGTTTCTGCCAAAAGAAAACAGCCCTTACGCAACCAAGACATCACTTGTTAAGCCTTTTATTAACATGATTACGAACCCTAGTTTTGACCCATATTCATAACGTATCGAAACACGAAAGAAACCCACGTATAGATCATGAATAACTCGACCAGAAACAGCCTCAATACCACGATAAAACATCACTCGTTAATCCTTTTATTAACACGATTTAATGTGACTTATTATGCGTTAGTTACAAGCTTTAGTTTCGACTCATGTGTACATATCAAAAACGAAAAGGAAACTCATGCATGAAACATGAGCCTCGGCCAGAAGAAATCAAAAGAGAAAGGTGAGGCTTTGGTTACCTTTTTGCGTGACAGTAAGAAGAGGAAAACGAGACCAAACTGCTAGTTATCACGACTCTTAATCCTTTGCTGTTTGACGCATGGTTACAGCCGCACATGAAGAAGATTACAACACCACGACACAGCCTAGGCCAAAACAGCCATCTTCTTTTCGTCCCCAAAACCTACGACCACCAGCAGCATACCCCATGACTAGCCTTGAACCATGACCAGGACCATCTTTATTACAGCCTCTTTAACACTTTACGAATCGTATATGTTGCCTTGAAGTCGAATGGAAGGAGAGTGAGTTTTTTTTGTGCCGTCACTTTCGTTAGTATACTAGGGTTTTATGTTTACGTTTCTCTTTTTCTTTTTGAACTGTGAAAGGGAGTTACTAATCAAGTGGTTGAATGAGGATAAAAAGGAAATGATGGGGGAACTGATTGAGCGTGAATCTCGGCCAATTAGGGGAGAATTAGGAGACCAAATCAATCTTTTACATTTACTATAGTTACCATATTACATATTATTTAAATGCCTAGTGTATCAATAATATAGTTTATGTAACTTTATTTTGTGCTCTATTCATTTTGTAGCATAAGTGTAAGTTTTAAATTTCAAGGTCTTGTGTAAGTCATTAATATTTAATGTACTTAACGAGCTTGATCTCTTTTACGAATTCTTCAATTATTAATGTGAGGGCAAAATAGTCATTTAATACGTTCACGATTTTAGGGTTTTACAATAGGAAATCCGAATCAACTAGTCGTAACTAGACAACGCCTTCAGACCGACGGTGAACATTGCATTTATGCACTCACCGTCTGCCAAGCTGAACCCAAAAATATTAAAGAAGCCATGACATATGACAACTGGATTGAATCTATGGAAGAAGAACTTAACTAGTTTAAACGTCTTGAAGTATGGGAATTGGTTGCAAAACCAACAGGGGTCTATGTTATTAGTCTGAAATGGATTTAGAAAAACAAATTGGATACTGAAGGTACGGTTATCGAGAAATAAGTCACGTCGGTGGCTAAGGGTTATAGAAAAGAAGAAGGATTGACTACGAGGAATCATTCGCACGGTTGCTAGACTTGAGGTCGTTCGGTTTTTCTAGCATTCGCGGCTCACATGAACATCACGGTCTTTGGATGGACGTCAAAATTGCTTTTCTAAATGGTGTCTGAAAAAGCAGTCTATGTTAGTGACTTGAAGGATTTGTTGATCCGAATTCCCTAATCACGTCTACAAACTGAACAAAGCTCTCTACGGTCTCAAACAAGCCCCTCGGGTGTGGTATGATAAGTTGTAATCCTTTCTCATCTCTCATAATTTCGTCAAAGGATCGGTCGACCTAACACTATTCATACAATATCACGGGGCACACATTTTAATCATTTAAATTTATGTGGATGACATCATTTTTGGGTCAACACATTTAAAGTACTCAAACGTTTTTCAAAACTTATGAATTTTTTTTGAAATGTCCATGATGGGTGAACTTCGTTCTTTCTAGGACGCAAGTTCATCAATCGACCCGTAGTATTTTCTTGAGTCGGTCAAATATGCTCTTGAAATTTTAAACAAACATGGAATGCAAAGCTGTGATACCTATGCCACACCAATGGCACATACCAAGCGGGCCGATTTGCATGGGAAATTGGTTGACCACCAAGTACAAGTATTATTGGGTCTCTCATGTAGCTAACGACAGTAGACATGATATTGTATTTCTTTGTATATCTTTGATCCGTTATCGATCGCGACCAACCGAAACTCACCTCTCGAGGCTAAAGAATCCTCCGATACATCAAGGGAACCATTAATTTGGGAATCGGTATCAGAAGGATTCGGTTTGAATTAATAGCTTTTTTCGGGGCCGATCGAGCGGGTTGCTTAGATTCTAGGAAAAGTACTTGGAGCTCTACAATTTCTTGGTTATAAAGCGGGTGTCATGGCAATCAAAAGCAGGATTGTACATCATTGTCCTCAACCAAGCGAGAATATGTAGCCATGTCGGTATTGTGCTCAAGTCATTGGATGAGAACACAACTCAAAGACTATGGTTACGTGTTTGACATAATCACGATGTCTGCGACAATCGAAGTGCTATTGCGATCTCGTCAACTCCGTCCAACATTCGAAGGCTAAGCATATCGATCTTGATATCATTTCATCAAGGAGCATGTGGAAAAGGGTACCGTTGAATTATATTTTGTAGGTACCGAATACCAACTGGCGGACCTTCTCACCAAAGCCTTAGCTCCTGCTAGGTTTACTGAGTTGATCCATCGGATTTGCATTAGGTGTTTGACTCCAGAGGAAATGGACGAACTTTTAAAACAATCTTAAAACCAGTCAAACACCAAAACCTCTTTTTGTAAATATTTTATCAAAAACAAAATACAAAAATATTCTTCTATCTAAATTTCTCTCAACATTGCAAGTACAAATCTTCCGTCAACACTTTACTCTTTCAAACATTTCAATATTTTTACGGTCAAGTGTTGAGGGAGAGAAAGTAAATATTTTATGTTACATAAAATCTTGTACTTACATGTTACCCAGTATTGGTAGTATTTTTGATAATGGTGGACACGTTTCTTGTTTCTTTACACTCCTCGGACTAAAATTTATAAAATTTCAATATTTTCAAAGTCGAGGGGGAGTGTCGTCAAGCTTCTTTCCAAATATCATGCTTTGTTTAACCAAAATGGAAGTTATGAGCTGTGGATGAAAATGGTTAAGGTGGAGGGACTATTCTTGTCAAAGTTTGAAACTATGTTTTAACAAAATCTCTTCACCTAATTCCTTCTATCATTTATTACACATATTAAATTTTTCCAACCACCTCATCCATGGCTAACATTCGATTCTCAAATCCGTGCTTTAATCTTCAAACTTGTAAGTGTTAAAAGGTTATTTGATTGATTAAAAACATTGGTTTTAAATCTTATTCAAATCTAACGGTTAGATTTTAAACTAGGGATGATTTTTTGTTTTACGCATATGCGTATGAACACGAAATCACCATGGGGTGTCTTGTGATGAAAAAGGTTGTGTCAATGTGCTTAAAAACAAGTCTTATGAACATTTTCATCATGAATATCAACCCAGAAAACGTTTTTAGATCATAATCGTGACCTAGGGTGTATGCGTGGATTTGGGTATTTCTTATTGTGAGTGTTTGAGGACTATTAAATGCTTGTAAGATGTTTGTTTCATGTTCAATTAAACAAATTAACCATTGAATCCAACCCAGCAACATTAAAACTGCATAATTTAACCTTAGGGTTTATGTATAAGTAGGTTGGGGTAATTTTGATTCTAGTGATGATAGATGTTAAAACTTGTTGGAATCATCTCACATAGCTTCTAAGTTGTCCCAGAAATAGTTTGGTTGTATTCCCATGGTTGAATCGTTTACGCGTAGAATTTGAAACTCTAGGGTTTTAGTTTACGCATAAACTTAGTCTACGCGTAACCAAATGTGACTTGTGTTGCCATGTGTGATTGAAAGAGGTTGAATAAAAGTGTTAATGAAATTGTTATGATGAATTTATTTCAGGTTTTACGCGTGCAAAATCAGAATCAAGGTTAAGATTGGAATACTATGCATAAGGAATATCTTACGCATAGAGGTTACCGTAAGAGAAATCTTACGCGTAACACTTATGCGTGAGTTCTACATGGGGACTACGCATATCACAGTGAAGGATATCGTAAACAGAGTCTTCGCATAAGGTTCACTCTTACGAGTAAACCTTGCACGCATAAGCTCCCAACATACGCCACGCTGCGTAAGCCTTATGCCAAGAGCCTTTTTCCCTCGCCGTAAGATTTCTTACGCGTAAGAGGGTCTCCTACGCATAAGCTTAGGTCTAGGCATATGGTTACACACTGTTTACGCATAAGCTTGCATTCTTACGCTTAAGCCTAAATTTTAACTTTACCAATGAATTCTTACGCATACAAACTTGTAAATAAGTTACTCATAACGTCACAAAACCAAAATGTCACTAATAAGCTTTAATGGTTAATATGTTGTGTGAATGAGTGAAAATTTGGACTTTAAAATTCAAAATTAATATACTCACGAAACTTATCACGACTACTTTGGACTATTGGACAAACAAGTGACATTGGACTCGTAACATTCATTAACATAACATATTCAATAATTGGACAATAAAATCAACTTTTGACTAACGTAATGTCTTTCGATATGTTGGTTCTTTTGGCTCAATGTCTTTCAGATCACGATATGGACATCACAATGGAAAACGTTAACGCACCACATGAGCTCACAATGGAAGATATCTTCCCTACCGGTTATAGTATGAAGATTGGAAAGAACAATCTCAAAGTTGACTTTGAGAACTTCACTTGCTCTAAGTCTTCATGCCGCATTGCTGTGGACATTCTTAAGACTCATCCCTACAACAACATGCTCACTAACTCAGCAACTGTACCAGTAATCTATATCCATCAGTTTTGGCACACAATGAAGAAAGTTGATGGTTAAGATGCTGTCACGGTGACTCTCAAAAATAAACAAGTCACCGTCACTGTTGCTAATTTACGAGCAATTCTTCTGCTCCCTGCTATCCAGCCTGCTGAATATGTTCCTACTCCATCTGAAGAGGCTACACTCCGATTCATGGTCGATATTGGCTATGATGAAGCTGCAGGAATCATCACCAAACATTCTTCAGTTGATTATCCCTCAGCCGTGGAGAACTTTATACATCATGATTGCAAAGTCTTTTTCCGGCAGAGACAGCGGTTATGAGCATCCAAAGCTAATGGAACTACAAGTCTTAAGGGGCACGGTCAACAAGATGCATATTGACTTCAAGAAGTCGATTTGGGAAGACATGATGTCTTACCTCAAAAAGCACAGCACCAAGGTCCCTCACATCGGATACACTAAGTTGTTGATCCAAAGGACACTCGGAATAATCAAGACATTGCCTTGAGACTTGATGACCCCAACCATCATTCTGCATTGTTTGAGCCTACCTTAAATGTTGTCAGATTCAAAGACTCATCAACAAAGAAGCAAGGTGTAGTTTTGACTGACTGCCTACTCACTAATGATGTTAAAAGCCTTCAATCATATTCACGATATCAAGAAGCAGTGACCTTAGGCAAATTCGGCTTTATGGATGAAAAGTATTCCGCCATACCAGTTAAGAAGACCAGGAGAGGTAGTCTTGGAAGTGTTGCAAGAAATCTTGAAGTGCCCTAAAGTATCCAAGAGGAATCCTTCCTAAAAGAAAAGTTCCATCAAGGTTGCCATTCCTAATCCTCAGCGGCACCTAAATTAATGGGCGAAGACTCCGAGGATCTTGAAGCGGATGAGGAAGTTCACTACTGTCAGTCTGCATTACGGATGATACAAAAGCGTGAGAAAACCACAAAGTCCCAAAATAGACAAGGGTAAAACTCGGTTGAAAGCGGGAAGAATGTTAGGAATTAGAAATTCCGGTGTTAAAGAGTCGATCACCTCAAGTATATGTAATCGTTAAGCTCGTGAGTCGTAGTTCTTTTAAGTTAAGTAGTATTTAGTTAAGTAACACCGTGGAGGACTGACGGTCTTTACCCCTGTATGCACGATCCTGACCCGATGTGTGGCGATTTATGTAAGACTATAAATACTCTACCTCCCAGGTAGAGAGTTGGAGCTCATAATAATATCTTTCACTTCTCTCACTAAGTTCCCTAAACCTCTAACTTTCTCTCTCTGAATTCCACTTATACGCCACCTTGTTGTTATGGTTTGATGTGTATGTGAAAAGTTATATCCTACAATTGGTATCAAGAGCCATGGTTAGATCATATCTTGCACATCTTTGGATTTCTAGTGGTTTTTAGGTGGTTTTGAGTTTGAAAAAGTTTAGTGGTTTTGCATCATTTGGTTGATTTCTTGTGTTAAAGCTTGGATTTTGTTAGTACTTTTATGTTTAGAATCATCACAAGTGTTTAGGTTTTCATTTGGTAAGCTTGAATCATCTTGGTTGGGTTGTTTTGGATTAAAAGTGATGTTTATGTGGTTTTTCTTGCTAGCGACTTGATATACGGATTTATTTCTTCGTAGCGACTTGCTTCACAATTTTGTAGCGAGTTCTGATTTTGAAGCTAGCGACTTAGACCTAGCGATTAACGGTACAAGTAGTGGACTCTCCACTACGGTGGCGACAGTCTGCAGAGCGAGTTGCTCTTTAGCGACTTGTATCTCTAGCGACTTGTGTAGCAATTCTTTGCCAAAATTTTGCTAGCGACTTGAGGCTTAGCGAGTTACTACTTAGCGACTTGTCTTTGTCTAGCGACTTGGGACTCTAGCGACTTAGTGGTGTAGC